>MEHQ01002251.1:4990-60720 GCA_008828725.1 Saccharina japonica
GGCAGAGCGATCAGGGCGGCACTGCTGGAAAGGCCATAGAGAACCGTCAGGCCGAGGGGAACAGGGATGCTACGTCAGCAGGACGAGTGGGGATTCCCCGGACAGCATTCAGCACAGCCCTGACTAGGTGCACCCTCGGGGTACTAAACGTGCGGGAAGCAGGTGATGCGCCACCTTCTCTTCCGACGGCGGGGTGGACCCCCGGGGCCCAAAACGCGTTGGAGGCAGGGGACGATTTGCCCCCTTTTCCGACGACGACGGTATCCACAACGGAGGGCACGGTCCCGGCGACGGAAAGCGGTCCGCAACCAAACTAGGGGGCAGGTGGAGCAGGGAGGCGCCGCTGGGAGTGCCGTGGAAAGCCGTCACACCGAGGGGAATAGGGATGCCGCGCTAGCGGGACAAGTGGAGACCCCCCAGGCACGGCTCAGTACCGCCTCTGCAACATTGGCGACGGGAACGTCCCCTCGGTCAGCTGGAAGCGCATGTCCCTCGCGCGAGGGCGGCCAAGGTGGAATGGGGGCAAATGTTGGAGGTTCCTGTCCAAGTGCTGCGCTGCCTCTGCCTGCAGCGGTGGGGACGACACCACCGGGAGGAGAAGCTCTGGCGTCGGAGGCAGACTCGCGGGTAAGGGGGGAGGTGGATCAAGGAAATGCTGCTGTAGTAGCCATGGCAAACCTCCAATCAGCAAGAGACAGGGATGTCACGCCGTCGGGACGCTCGGGAGTCCCCCCGACACCGCCCAGCGCCACGCCAGCAACACCTGGGGATACTTCCTCTGAACCTGGTAGCGCAGCCGGGGAGGGGGGGGGCACAAGAGGCGGACGAGGCCGACCGCGTGGGTCTGGGAGGGGGTCACGAGCGACAAGCACTGGGAGAGGGGCCGTCACGAACCGGGGAATAATCCCTCGACCCGGGGGCAGTGAGCCACCCCCGGCTCCTGAACCGAGAGGTGGCAGCGAGCGGACCTCGGCTCCTGTGGTGCCGAACCGCGAGGCCGTGGCCGAGACATAAGTTCACATCCCTCGGCGCTCCTGGATCGAGAACTGAGGGCAACCGGTGAGCGAAAGAGAAACAGACTGCCCCCAGGCGAAGCGAATGGATGTGGAATAGGCCCAGGCGCTGGCCGAGGAGAGGCAAAGCCGATTCCCGGGACGAAGCGGTAGCGCCACTCCGTGCATTCGGTGGGTTGGTGGGTGGTATTATTGCCCGCCAGCCCATAAGGACCGGCGTGCGCATTGTGTTTCGTGTCTGTACCCCGAGGTGAGGCAAAAGGTACCGAGCGTCATTGCTCATTTTCAGCCGTTATGAGGTGAGTGATGTGAGTGGATGTTGGTAAGTACGTGAGAGTAGGTGGTGTGGGTGGGTGGGTGTCGGTGGGTCGGTTGATACGTGGTTACTGCGTGTGTGGATCGTGACCCAGTTCTTATTTTGTATTTTGTTTCTGTCCGCTTATACCGCCCCGCCTGGCGTGGTTCGGAGTGCCATAGTCAATCTCTATCATTACATCATACATGGTATCTAGACTACACATCAGCAGTGCCCTCGTATAATACTATCCTACTGTTTTTATTGTACGTAGCAACAGCTGTTACATGTACCTGTATGTAGCTATTGTCGGCTGCAGATTATAAATATGCATGTCGGCCTGTACCGTGTGTGGCGCAGCAGACGCAGGTACTGCAGGAGGGCCACTTGACACCACACCACGATCTCATCTCGTCACATTATGCGAACACATGCGTGCCGAACCCTTCGAAATGTGGACCAATTGGCTAGTTTAGTCGGGAAACTGACCGAAAAACCGACCGAAAATATTCGGTTTCGGTTTCGGTTTTTTTTCGGTTTAAAATAAAAAAAACGACCGAAACCGACCGACTTTTCGGTGAGAAACCGAAAAACCGACCGAGTCGATTTTCATTTTCGGTTCACATCACTGCTGACGATACATCAAATTTGCGACGAATACCTGTGCATGTTGAACGCTCACGCAGCGCCCAGCCTGGTGTTATCGCCACCATTACAGCTATTGTATGTAGCGACAACCCAAGTTTTGTTTGCTGCCTTTCCGAGTTGATGGATTAATCCTGGATTACAACAGCGTTCTCCCACGTTCGTGGCACTCATAGACTGCTGTGATCTTGTGATCACGGCAGAAGCGGTGAGATGAAAAGGGAAGGCCACTTTATACCATCATGCCCTTAACCGCTGCATAAACACCATCAATGATCGCACCTGGCCCCCGTGTCGCGGGAGATCCTCGATATCAAGCGCCACAAACAAGACCCCCAGCCGCGCGTGTAGGTTGTACGGCGAGCAGGCCTGAAGAGGGGGCATAGTAAAACGTCCCCAGATATGTATGGCCTCCGAAGCCACGTCGAACTCCAAAATTGCCAACTCCGAGTAGGTGGGAGGATAAACTCAATGGATATGACGATTATATATCTATATATAAAAGTCATTACCATTGGATAAACTCACCACTGTCACAACAGAAAACTACGACACTGAGAACCCGACAGCGCGGCCCAACCGCTGCGTATAGCAGTTTCTTTGAGCAACCCCCACCGTAGCGTGAAGCAATCAGGTAAGCTCGTCGGTGTGTTGTTTACGCAGCTTAAGAACCAAGTGGTGTTCTTCCTTATCCATCTAAACTCAGATGAGTCGTCCTACGTGAATATACGAAGTAAACCGTCTCACGGCCAGACAAACTCCCTTCAACGACCGGCCCCAATCTATCAACGGACAACACGCCTTGTCGCTGGACACAAACTTTACATTGCTTCGTGACACAGCTTGCCACGGCGAACACCAGCATGTTCTAATTTTAATACTGTTACTGTGGTCACACTGGGTCACAGCTGGTGTTATCTGCAAAAACAGTAGTGTTGTTCACGGGTCATGACCCCGACCTGCCGTGGGTTGCGTCGAGAGTTCCAGGATCTTACAGGTTGGGTCGTGTCAGGTGGTTTATCTAAATCTTACGGGTCTGGTCGTGTGGTGTCTGGTGGGAACATAGCATACAGTAGCATCCAGAGGAGTTGCTCTGCATGCGATCCCAGTGACACTTCTTCAAGATTGGCAGACCCACTCCGCCTCCTGGCGATCGCATCCAACCAAACATTTACGGAATGGGGTCATTCTTTTGGTTCGTGCACGGGGTTCGTCGGCTGGGCGGGGCGCGGTGCAGGGCTACCCCGCCGACCCACTCCCCACCGTCCCCCCTGCTTGTGAAATTTAGTGATATAGCTCTGATTCAATCCGCACCTATCCTGGCCTGTCCTGACCTGTCTGTGAACTTTGGTGATATAGCGCTCATTCAATCTGCAATCCATCGTATGATACGAAACTCTACGCAGGTACTGCTGCTGCTGCTGCTGCTGCTGCTCTTAGTACTGCTTTATTTGTGTCATCTGTCTGTATGGCAGTAGAGTCTACCCCCTTGATCCTGCTGCAGTTTGTACTCGAAGAACAATAACAAGAACTACTGCTGTGCCTGTCTGTTATGCTGCTGCTGCTGTTGTAGTAGTAAAACACGTATGACGCACCCCGCTATCTGTTTGTGACGCTTTTCCATCCAGTCAATAATCCATAGAGCGAGGTAATACTTGATCCGCACGCACGGGGTTTGTCGGCTGGGCGGGGAGCGCCGCTCCCCACCGCAAAACCTGTAGATGTGAATTGTGGCAACAGGTACTCTTCGTTTTGCACTTTCACGCCTGTACGCACTCGTAGGAGTGCATTAAATTCGATATCAATCGGAAGTATTCCTAGTACGTACGACGTAGGTCAAGCAGTATAATATCGAGCGGCGTAAGTTGTTGTGTCGTTTCGTTTGGCGTTACATTTATGATGTACCTCATGGACTCATGGATCACGAAATCTTGGGTCATAGACTCAGACACACCCATGGCATGGGCCATGGACCGTCGAGACGAGACCAGGACCATTGGTTGTGCTTCTCATCACACACGCGAACGACCGTCTGGCCCACTCCGCTTCTTGGCGATTCCATTCAAACAATCTTTCACGGGCACGCATACACGGGATTGCCAGCTGGGCGGGGCACGGATCGGGGTTGCGCCCCGACCCGCTCCCCGCCGCCTCGCCTGTTAAGTGTAGTATCTTGTACCTATATGACTGGTATTCATCATGTCCAGCTTTTGTACGTAGTACGTCATACGTACCGGTATGGGAAGTATGTAGGCCCTCGGCCCTGGACGCGCACAAAACAACTTAAAATTGACAAACACATTGCTGAGCCCAAACAAACTCAGATGAAACATTGAATTCGTGCGTGATTAAGCGACAGATTATTCGAGTGCCGTTTGAAACGTTACAGCCAACTTCTATGGACCATATCAACTATCGAATAGATGGTTGAATGGGAACAGATCCTTTTATTGGTTGAACTTGGACTGAGTGGAAAGTGTTGGGGAGGGGATTGCAGAAAATTGATGGAATTGGGCGTCAAAACAGGGAAGGTGGGGATATAAATCAATTGACACGATAGCTTCCAGTGATAAACCACTGATAATATAAACATATCACTGGTCGAGTCGAGTGGAGTCATGGCCAGCGAGACATGGGCCATATCGCGAGCCAGTCTGCTTTGATCCCATCAGCGTTTTTATAGCTGAACTACGGCTCGGATCAGCGAATCCTGCCCGTGGATCTGACACTTCAAACCGTTGCCGCTCCCTTCCGGAAGGCCTCTCTCGTGCAGATACCTCTTTGGTGTCATATTCGAACACTACTCTGCTGTAAAACACCGCGAATTGGTATGTATTCATGACAGCATCCACCCACACCCACTTCGGCTAGGCCGCGTAGCACTACTGTAACTGTGGGGTACAACAATAAATACTATTGTAAACCAAAAACAATGTCGACCCGTGAGCCCGATCGACGGGTCAACCCGGTGGGTCGAGATGTTGTTCTTCGTGCATCCGCGTGACCCGACCCGTGACAAAACCGTTCCTTCCCGGGTAGGTTGGAATCTCACGGGTCCGGTTGGGTCGGGTCAGGAGGTTTTCAAAATCTGGCGGAACGAATCGGGTCAACTCAAGACATCCCACACTGTTCGTAGGTCCGGTATTCCGACCCGATCCGACTCTCGAGGGTTGAAATGGCCCGTGAATAGCCCTGGAATAATCGCGCGTGCTCTCGGCGTTCGTGTCCCTACAGTAGTTGTCCTACTGCACGTAGTCATTGCAACTACACCACGTACCTTACCTACGGTACTGCTGTGTGGCATTTGTTGATGATGACGCGCGACCTCACTACCTGCAGCGGTAAAATGCACGATGCGTCATGCTGGGTGAATACTGATTCTGATTTCGGGTTGTGTTTTATGTACAGGCCGCACACAAAATGCCATCTACGCCGCCTATGATACCTTGTGGTATACGTGTTCGGTTAATTCGCTATATATTTGGGTTACATTTACTGAAGATTTCAACATCAGCAGCATCAGCGACACCAACACCAACAGCAAATTGCCATGTGACGGCAGCAGCAACGACAGCAGCAGAACTGTAGCGACAGTAGCAGGAGAGGCAGGGGCAGGACAAACCAAGCGAAGGTTCGCGTCATTGTATGCCTGGCATGTCGGTCTTTTCTTTGCACCCTTTGTGGACGTACCTTGCCGTACCATGTATTTGATTTGGTGTGTATTTCTGATTCCCAATGAAGACGAAAGTTCTGCACCTGGCCTCTTTCCCACAGCATGTCCAAGGTAACTTCTCGTAGCAGGTGCCACCACTACTGCTACTGTACTCTACTGGCATGGTCGCTATAACAGTTTTTTCCCTGCCCTCTCGTGATTAGGGTGGGTTTGACAATTTCACCTACATAATTTCGTACATTTAACATACGTGCATACATTTTGGTTATTTCGCAGCAAGAACTAGCAGCTGCACCCGTGACCTTCACCACAAACAACCGCATACATCAATCAGCCGAACAAAACGAAAGACCGAGTCGTGACCACACACAGCGGTACCAGTAATATATTTACTCAAACCAGGTCGAACGAGCAAATCATACCGAATCGCGACCACACAGCAGCAGCAGCAGCAGCAGCAATATTGTATACACAAAACAGTCCGAACGATGAGGAACGAGTGTCAGCAACAGTACACGACTGCCTGTGCATAGGCAGCGCCTGCGGCTAATTATTTAGCCACATAGCTCGGACTATCGCCCCTGCTTCTGGCTACGAGACCTGCACGGCCACCGGTCACGGCCTCGCGTCATTCCCAATATGTTTGCAGCGCCGTGTCGAAGGATGGATGCCAAAGGTAACACCGCTAGTGGAGAGTGCTCGACACACTCCCCACGGTCAGTGACAATGCTTATTGTGCCGGTGATACTCGTACGATCTTCAGACACCTAGCACATGATATCCCACACACTGGCGCACAGCGGAGTTCTTTCGTCTCTCCACTCAATACTCCGCGACACAAGCATACCAACAGCAACAACACCAACAATCAGGATAGTATATGACTGCTACACAGCTTCAGAATATTTCGTAGTACGAGGTAGCTCCATGAGGGTATCTGCGGTAGTAATGCTCGGATGTAAAATATGTTACACAGCTGGTGCTGTTGCTGCGTTTGCTCCTCAACACAAAAGCGACACTAAACGAATTTACATGTAATTCATTACCTGCTCGGTTAGATCCAAACTCTCAAGCCTGAAAGCACGTACGACTTTGGATCTGTTGCGTTCGAGTTGTGACTGTTGCCTAGCCGCTTGGTCATCTGCCGCTTTGTTTAAGCCCCCGTTTGAAATCGCCCCAGATGTTCGACAACAACACCATAACACCTCCATATCACCGTTGGGTGCTAACACAATTAAAAGTCCTTATCGCCGAGGTTCTCAATTAAACCTGGGTTGCATGCGTGTTTGCCCGTTTGCACGGGTAGCGAAATGTTTGCCCGGGTTGCCAATCCTGTCATAGAACTCGAACTCCCGGTCCTCAGCGGCGTCGCCAACGACGGTGTCAATAGTGGGGCGGCCGACGCCGCGAGAACGACGGGGGGCAAGCTCCAAGAGCACGGACCTAATAGTCACGCAACCCTCTAGACCAATTCCACGGAAGGGGTTTGCAGAGATCTCGACGTCAAGCCCGCAAAACGGCGTAGGCGGGCAGAGCGCACGGGTTCCCGCCGACAGCCGGATGACCCGAAACAGAGGCATCCCCCAGCGAGGAAACCACGCGAATAGGCTGTCCTGTGGGCGTATTCTTGACCTCATAACCCGGCAACAGCAGTCGTCACGCAACGCAGAATAGGTGTCCGGTTACATTTTCCTACCGGTTTGACTGATAGGAATGGAATGAGATTTGCAGTTGTCGTTCGTTCCATTCCAAGTTGTTTTGGGTGGTTTGGGTGTCCATGTGGTGCTCTGCGCTACGGAATTTTTGTTGGCCTCAACGCTTCGTTTCGGAGCCGCAGGGTGATGTTTCCTTGCGAACCCTGGTGACGAGTTTGAACTTTCATTTCAGTTTCCTTTTGTTGTCGCCTGAAGCGGTTACCTACGGCGGGTTTGTATATTCTGGAAGGGTTGTATTTTAGGCCCAATACGGTACGTTGTCCAGTATTATCGATATGGCTTTTTGTTGTCCGCTGCATTGGATAATACTCATGAGCCGTTTTTTTCGACTTTCGTCCTTTACTTCCGTTACTACTACATTACCTGATACACCTGAACCTATCGCCAACTACGTACCCTGCACGCAGATCCATTGTTTTGCCGCTCCTAGTTCCAAATAATGGCGCCTCTGGCGATGGCAGGGGCCGGCCCTAATCCCTGGTTATGGCTGGTTTGGTTGAAGTATGTTTATGTCGTGTTTTCGGGCAGAAAAATGCTCAAATGGGCGTGTATTTGTGAGCAGCTGCTCCGTTTGTTGACATTTGTGCTGGTTGGCGTGGCCTGGTCGATCAAGCCTCTTGTTCAAGTGACCCCTGGAGGGGTACTCTGGATCGGGGAAGGAAGTAGAAGCTCCACGTGATGTATATATATATTACTGTCGTAGACACAAGAAAGGGGGAGAAACATAGAGAAACATAGAGGAACATTAAAGTGGTGCGATAGGAATCACACCAAACCGCAAAGTGCTCCACAGAGAAACACGCATATTTCCTCTGTGGAACTCCCAAATACCGTTACATAAATATCCCTGCACCGAGTACGTTAGCACTCTGAACAGCCTCCCTGCTTTCTACTTGGTGAATGGGATGACACTAATACCTCAGGATACCATGGTGGTACGTCAAGCTCGCACTCTGAACACCTCTGACAGTTGAACAACCTTGCTCACGCCTGCCTTGATTTCGGAAACAGAAGCATAATGCCGCGCACGGACGCGACCAAAAGGAAACATGAGAATGTGGACTTTTCGATTCAAAGCAACGGGGACGTCATGGCCTTGCTGGCGGAGCTACTATCGAAACACTATGCGTGGTTCGCCGGGGTATCAAAGCAGTGGGAAAACGCTTGGGGACGGCTTCCAAAACGCACGCAGGCAATAACCCCTGACACTTCTCTCTCTCAGCTGCAGTGGAGCTTCGATGGCGGACTGATGAAGAAGCCGATGGTATGCGAACACGTTGCCGAACACTGCGGCCTTGACGTTCTGCAGTGTGCTCACCGTAACGGATGCGAGTTGCCCGAAAAAGCTTGCTTCAAGGCTGCAGCCCGGGGCCAGCTCGAAATGATCCAGTGGGCAATCGGCGAGAATCACAGCTGGCGCCAAGTGCTCTGTGAAGCGGCTGCCGCGGGGGGCAGTATGCGCATTCTTCAGTGGGCGCACGCCAACGACTGCCCCTGGGACCACACCACTTGCATGGAGGCCGCTGGATCAGGGCATCTGGATATCCTGCAGTGGGCACGTTCTAAAGACTGTCCTTGGAATACCGAAACATGCTCGAAGGCTGCTGAGGGCGGACACCTTGGCATTCTTCAGTGGGTACGAGGTCACGGCTGCCCCTGGGACAGACAGACATGTTTGAGTGCTGCTGCCGGAGGGCACCTGGGTGTGATTCAGTGGTCGAGGGCTACCGGTGCGGATTGGGACAAAGCTACGACCGAGCAGGCCGCCGACGGTGGCCACTTGGAGGTTCTTCAGTGGGCGCGCGCTCAAGGGTGTCCCTGGGGCCCAACTATTAGTCTAGGTGTATTTCGAAACGGGCACCTGGATACGCTGGTGTAGATGCTAGCGAACGACGGCGTATTGCCGAGGGCGGCTGGCTGGGTTGCCGCTGAACACGGGCACCTTCACATTCTTCAATGGATGCAGGCCAGCCCTCATGTTTGGGAACACAATGGCGTATGTAAGGGGGCTGCATCTGGAGGGCACTTGGACATACTGCAGTGGGCGCGAGCGAACGGATGTTCCTGGGATGGTAGGGTATGTTACTATGCAGCTGGGAAAGGTCATCTGGAGATACTTCAATGGGCCCGAAGCAACGGCTGCCCCTGGGACGAAATGACGTGCTACTATGCAGCCGTGGGAGGTCACAAGAGCATACTGCAGTGGGCGCGTGCACAAAACTGCCCATGGGATGCTTATACGTGTAGTGAGGCCGCCAGAAATGGTGACTTCGGGCTGTTGAAATGGGCACGGCGCAACGGCTGCCCCTGGGACGAAGTCACGTGCACCCGTGCTGCCGCCGCAGGGCGCCTAGACATATTACAGTGGGCTCGGGCAAGAGGCTGTCCATGGGACCATTGCACGTACGAGAAGGCTGAATTTGAGGGCCACGAGGATATTATGGCCTGGGCTAAGCTTAACGGCTGTCCGCCACCAGTGGACGAAGGGTGGAGGTCCGATTGACAGAGACGTCTCCTCGTTTGGTTACGGTATATGTTTGCCTTGATAGAGGTACTGCAGATAGGGCACATATTTTTACCGCTCTCAAAGATCGTTCGTACGATTCGTTAGAGACGACCGTCACCGCCTAATTACGTTATATATTAACTTGGGAAGTGCTTTCTAGAGAACTTCCGTGGGCGGACGAAACGTGTCCTAGAGATATATACATATGCGTGCTGTTCAAAGAAGACCGACAGCCAATCCGGGTTAACTTGCCCGCAGATATTGCAAATATCATTATGGCCCCCTGCGCAGGGGTGCCTCAGGACCGGCCATCGTTCAGCAATAAATTGAAGCAGCAAGCGTTGGAGAACACTGGAACCGCGTCATACTGTGACCCTTTTACGGGTGCAGGTATATATATGCCAAAACGTGCGTTCACCACAGCAATCGTGTCTGTTCTTAAAGGATGATCGGCCATGGACTGTGACGGACTGCAGCCACCGTAACTTGCCGACACACTACTTAGGGTAATCATGTGCTACGATAGAGGTACTGTAGCGTTGTTTGGCTGAACCGTCGTCGGAATGGTCGGCCTTATTTACACAAAATAGTCGGATTTTGTTCATGTGCTCCGATATTCCCCTTGAATACTCAGGCCATCATGGGGTTATTCATCGGGTAGCGTTTTATGTTTTCCTCCAACATATGTATTTGGGTGAGGTAGAGAGCTCCTCATGTGGCCACCCTCAGACACAAACAAACAAGCATGCATCGGTATGATAATGGAGGTAGACCAGTTCCCACAGGTGTATTAATAATCAAAATTGGCATTCACCCGATATCGCCATGAGATAGCACGCACAGCATACGGCACAATGTTAAGGGTACGAGCAATTAGTAGCACAGGCTGAAATTTGTATGGACATAGTAAGGTCGGGAGTCGGTATCAGGACCATAGAGTAGAACGCACACCTTATCCAACACGTACTTAAGCTATCCTGGAAAAATGATCTTGTTTTATATTTGGGTCGGTGACAGGTACGTCAACCCAACATGTTTCAGCGTACGATAACAATTGTTCTATCAGCCAGATACTCCGTTGCTCAACTTCTTCGCTGTGTCGTCTAGATGAAAGCGCGGCTGCGGTTCGACAGTCTGGGCTACAGTATTGAGGACGGTGTGCAAGACGTTAGAGTACTTGAAAGTGTGGCTTTCTGGCATTGTGAGGTCTACCACGATGAACTGTTGAGAGTTCTTGAGCGGCGGGGTTGAAGGAGAGCAAGCCTGCGGGCGTCAGCAGCAAATCTGGTTATCCTGCTTCCAATAGCAATATCCGCTTCTACTTGCCACGTGATCAATTATCAACCTGTCAAATATTAGAATATCATAGCGTCACAACCTCTAGATCAGCCAACTGTAACATCCTTATCAACGGGTTCGTCGAACCGCAACATCGTTATCAATGGGTTTGCCGAATCGGTAGTTACGGTGCTATTCGACTAAAAAGATAGGTACGCGACATAAACAACGTATACGGTATCACTTGCCATAGTCTGTATTCACTACGAAGAGCATCGATCCGCACACGATGCACTCGAACGACTCAACTCCACGGATCTACCAGGTATACAACTTTCAGATGCTGTGCCGAGCATTGATCCAATACACTAGACTACCGCACACCACTAGAAGTGCTGTCAGCACAACGTATCCGTAAGATTCGACTCGATATCTCTCCATTGGTTCTGTAGAATATTATGTTGACCATCGATACTATTCTTGCGGCATGCTGCACTTGACAAACATAACCAACGCAACCCACCTACCCGGAAACAAAACAAAACCCAACGGTCGAATGTCGTCCGTAGAAATAGCTCAACGCGCAAACCTGTTCGCGCTATTGTCGCGATCTTGTCATCGTACTACTGTATTCCGAGTTTTGTGCAACATTTGAATATGTTCCCGAGGTACATCCCACGAAGAATGCACCCACTCCGACTAGAATAGCCTGTCAACCGCTCTGCGATTACCCGTATAAAACTACGCCTATCGACCATCTTATACCCGCAGACACGTTGACCTAAACTCAGGCCACCATAACCACGGATGCACCTCCCCTCCCCGTATCTTACGCCAAACAAACAAACAAGACCACAAACCATACCACTATCAACAAGAAACAGGAGACTCCGCCGTGAAAATACGGGGAACACCCCTTGTGCCGTGATGATGATCACGATCTCGTCCAAACAACAAACCTGGTACGTAGCGAAAACCTTTATAGCCGAGGTTATATCTCCACCCCCCGAACAATGCACCCACTACGGGTAGTGTAGCCTGTCAACCTCTCTGAGATTGATCATATAAAACAAAACGTATTGACCACATGCATACCGGCAAACACGTTCACAGCAAAGCAGGCGACTATATACATGGGTGATCCTCCTACCCCGAAAACGTAAGGCACACCAACCATGCCACCACCAACTAGAAAACAGGAGACTGCGCGGTAAACGTAATGGGGGCATTTCCTCGAGCCGTGGTGATGATCACAATATCGTCCCGACAACGAACCTGGTACGTCGCCGGTATCTTAACAGCCGAGATTAAATCTGCACCCTTTCCACACTAAAACTCCGATTAATCGTGATGGCAGCTTGCGCCCCACTCCAAGGGGCATCCGTTAAGCCTTGCCCATTCCATGATGTCCTCGTGCTCGCACCGTTCAGCCTCACTATAAGTAGCAGAGTCCCACGGGCACCCTTCTGCCCGTGCCCACTTCAACACGTCGAGGCGACCGGACATGGCGGCACTAGAGCACGTGCGTTCGTCCCACGGACAATCATGGTCCCGCGCCCACTTTAAGATCTCCAAATTACCCATCCCAGCTGCTCGGCTGCAGGTGCTTTCATCCCACGGGCAGTCGTGTGTGCGCGCCCATCGCAGTATGTCCAGGCGCTCTGCCTCAGTTGCATAGAAGCACGTCGACTCGTCCCAGGGGCAGCCGTTACACCGAGCCCATTTGAGAACTTCGAACCTCTGGAAAGCAGCTGCCTTGCTGCAAGTATCAGAATCCCAGGGACAGTCTTGTGCCCGAGCCCACATCAGAATGTCCAGGTGGCCTCCCATGGCTGTAAAGGAGCACGTCAATGCGTCCCAGGGGCAGCCGTTACATCGGGCCCACTTCAGGACCTCCAAATGACCTCCCGTCCCGGCCAGGGTGCAGTCATAAACACCCCATTCGAAGCCTTTAGCCCGGGCCCATTGCAGCACGGCGAGATGACCCCCTGCGGCGGCGGCGTGGCCTAAAGAAGAAAGAGGTTCGTTCAAAACAGGATTGTTGGCCTGAATCCATTCGAGTATGTGAAGGTGCCCACCTCGAGCTGCGTATTCGCCAGCGTCGCTGGGCAAGTGGAACCCGTGCACCAGCATCCACTTCACCGTGTCCAGGTGGCCATTTCGAATAACGTCGTGGCTGATGTTTGGGTTCCAGGGGCATCCTTGGGACATTGCCCACTGGAGCACCTGCAGGTGTCCCCCACCGGCGGCACTGTTAGCCGTATCCGCTGTCCAACTGGCACCGTTCGCCCTCGCCCACTGAAGAACCTCCAGGTAACCGTTGGCGGCAGCTCCCTCGCACGTAAGATAGTCCCAACTGCAGCCATGCGCTCGCGCCCACTGAATAATGCCTTGGTGCCCTCCCTCGGCAGCGTTCGAACACGTCCGTGCATTCCAAGGACAACCCTCGGAACGTGCCCACATCAAGATGTCGAGATGCCCTGAGCCGGCAGCTTCGCTGCAAGTAGCGTCGTCCCAGGGGCACCCATTAGCTCGCGCCCACTGAAGAATACCGAGGTGTCCGCCGCCAGCAGCCTTCGAGCAAGTGAAGCTGTTCCAAGGGCAGCTTTCGGAACGTGCCCATTGCAGGATACTGAGATGCCCTGATCCAGCTGCCTCGCTGCAAGTTGTGGCGTCCCAGGGGTAGTCGTTGGCTTTTGCCCACTGCAAAATTCTCAGACTGCCGCCCGCCGCTGCCGCATCGCACAGCAACTTTCGCCACGAGAAGTCCTCGCAGACTGCCCACTGTAACACTTCGAGTTGGTCCCGCGCGGCCGCCTTGAAGCAAGCTTTGTACGGCAAGCTGCATCCGTTCGAGTGGGCACACTGTAACACCGCTAAGCCACAGCGGTCTGCGATAAGTTCGCACAAAACTGGTCTCATTCTAAGGCCCTCATCGAAGCTCCACTGAAGCTGAGATGCAGAAGTGTCGGCCGTTATAGCTTGCGTCGTTTTCGGGAGGTTTCCCCAAGCGCTCCTCCAATCCTTCGATACACTCGCGAAAAAGATGTGTTGGTCGGATAGTAGTTCGGCCAGCAAGGTCATCACGTCGCTGTGGGTGCTAAGCAAGAATTCCTCTCCAGAACGCTGCATTTCGATCGAATCGGTGCCAGTGATAGTATACCCATACCTGCACATGGGACAGCCGTTGCGCATCGAAAGGAGTGTTACCCAGCTGTATTATCATTGTGGAGTCAAACTATACTGAGCAGCATACATGTTGGTGGATGGTGCAGGTACGAACGAGCATACGTCAACTTGAGGTGTTCGCACTTGCAAGGGCAACCGAACATTCAAACCAAGCAACCAAACAAGGCCTGCACGACCCATTCATGGCTTCCCGGATTTTTCCTGTCAAACAGTTCAGGTAATGGTGCGGTGTCGTCGCCCTTCACAAGAAAAGAGCAAGTCCGGACCTTGCAGTCAAGCCGTGCAACCAGAACATGCGCTATGTGGAACGCAGACGTAATTGGATTCGGAAACCCGTTCAGGATACCTGTGGTTCGATGGAAAGAAAGCTTACAACAACAATGACAGTCCTACGACCAACACTTGACACGCGACGCCCGGCGTACGAGGTATCCTACGCTACGAACAGCACCTGTTGGCGTATACAGGGTTCCCATTGTTACGTTAGACACGGTTCCCACCTGGCACTCTGTCGAGGGGGATCTTCATTCGCGGTGTGGGCCCGCCGGCTATCCATGGTCAGCACAGGGTATTCGTTGCTCACAACGGCGAAAGGTCGCTCTACAGAAGCGGAAACAGCAAACAATAAAAGCACAGCAGGAACGGCAGCGGCACGATAAGCAGTTGTAGTCGTAGTGGACATTCTAGACGAACGGAAATAATAACAAGAGTAGGTATTGAAACTGATTATAGTCACAGGGGCATGCCTGGTTGTGAAAATGACGTCAAGAGGGCGTTGGACGCGATATGCAGGCCAGTACATAAGCAGGGTACGCGGCACAATGTGAATTAGTGCCGAGGTACCCGTAGCATGTTGAAGGGAGTAATGGTACAGTAACTGATAGGAGCTTTAACCATCTCCCTACATGATGTGTCGGGAAGATATATAATATCACGGAAAAGTGCGGCCTTGGTAGCTATCTACGTAGGAAATTCCCTCACACTGTTCTTCGTCTAGTGTAAACACGTTCCACTTCATGTATCGGGAGGACAAAATGTTATCGCCTTATTGATATTACATCACGGCAGTCGTTCAGATGCACACAGTCCCTGGATTGAAAAGGCAAAAATTGCACAGTATGAAATTGTATGTGGTGCTAGGTCCGTAAGCTGTACAAGGTAGTGGCCAGACGTATACAGGTTGCGGGAGAAGAAGCTCCGCCACACACAGGTGCTGAGCCCCTCGAAAGGCGGTAAAGTTGGGGGGCTATCGAAACGCGTTATTCAAGGGAGGCAGGAGCGAAGAGGCGGTATATTGTCGGCATGGGGGTACATAGATAAATCCCGCCGATTTTCCGTGCGCGTGGTAAATTATTATAAACACCTAATTTCCACCCTGCACCACATCGATATTATGCCCGATACCTATTAGGGCCTCAAGCCAGCCTGTGACCGGCCGCCTCCAGGGCCACCGTGAAAATAGCAATGTAAACTCATATTGTACGCAATTTTCTCCTGACTACGGTAAGACTCACTATAAACACGTACTGGGAGATATGTATATCAAAGGCGGCACGGGGGTTTGCACAGCAGTAGAGGAGGCCAACTTTATGTATCGATTTATGAAAACGTCTGTACATATATTGTGTCGATTTGGGTACAGAGGTAGAAAAAACAAAAATGCCAGCATAGGCCCACGGCTGACGAACAACCTCACGAGGACAAAGTGGTCACTTTAAGGAACACGCTGAGAGAATGTGACCAAGAAGTCGTGCACAGCGGCGATTGAAAACAAAAACAATCGTACAGGATAGTCTACGCTCTACGTTGCGCAAAGACGGTATCATCATACGGTTCTAAGGCTTGCTCGACTAAGTTTCTTCTTGTCGGCGGGGCCTTAAGTTGACGAGAAGAACACAGCGTACGAACCAAGAAACATGTCGACGACACTTTCGTGCCTAGGGCGTACTACTGTAGTAAGAGTACATACTCCACGTACAAAAACGCGGTGATATGAGCGTTTAGGGTCATGTGCCAGGCACATCGCGAAAACGAAAAGCTGATAAAGTGTTTTTCGTTCGTTACTTGACGCCAAAGCAATCCATCCAATGTGCTTAATCAGGACACCAACCAGCCTTTTCCAGAGGCCCTTCTTTCTATGAGTTTGGCAATCGAGATAGCGGTAGCGCACAGAAGGAACAAGAATGCGAGAGAACGAGGGGGGAACATACAGTGACTCTGTCGTCACACTCCCAAAAAAAACTTCAACACCGGCACTAGTCCCAGAGCTTCTCGTTCATGACGCCAGTTCCAGAGGCATGCCCTTCTCACACACCATGCACATGGGCGCGGGTATTGCATCGTTGATTTGCATCCTCATTGAATGGTGCGGCCACTGATGTGGACTGACGTCGACTCTCTAGGTATATGTCGATACGTTGGCGTACTGCACAATAGGATAAAGCGGGCGAAATTCCTGCCACACAAGCGATTTTGACCACGTGCACCGTGCGATCTCCGTGATACATCTAAGACTACGCAATAAGCCACTTCCGAAAATGGCCGATTCCGTCAGATACTGTTTAGGAATATATAGCGGCCGTCACTGTCATCATACGAAGTACGTATGTGGATAGTATGGAAAACACCCTCAGCCCGTCGCAATAGGATGGACCTCCATATATGTCGACAGCGATTTTAATAGTGTAGCCTTCAAGACAGCCCGCGATCGGCGGCCGTTCAAGATGCTGCCAACGACCATAAATACAAGCGAATGCTATTTTACCATTTTGACCGAGCTTTTCTTTATAGACCCCTTTACATTAAGGGTAATGCTATTTGCGACACCGGTGTCGCAAATAGTTATTTGCGACACGGTGTCGCAAATAAGCCCCGTATTTGCGACACCGCGCTGCGTTCGTGGCAGACACCTCAGATTGACTCCTAACTACCAAGGGGGTGTCGGCATGGCGTAAGGCTACCACTGAAGCTATCGCGCAGCCAAAACGGGTCAGTACTCGAGGAAATATGTGGTATCTTGGGGCAACCGAAGAATCTTCAGACCGTGTCGCAAATAAGCTATTTGCGACACGGTGTCGCAAATAAGGGGCTTATTTGCGACACCGCGCTGCGTTCGCGGCAGACATCTCAGATTGGCTCCTAACTACCGAAGGTGTGTCAGCATGGCGTAAGGCTACTACTGAAGCTATTCCGCAGCCGGAACGGGCCTGTACTCGAGGAGATAAGTGGTATCTTGGGGCAACTGAAAAATGTTCACAATGGTTGCGAACATAGGCCTTATTTACGACATTGCACGACGTTCGTCGCGCGCGCCCCGCTTAGATCAGTATTACGACGGATTTGTTAGCGTGAGGTCGGGCTACCAAATCACCTAATTCCACCACGAGTAGACAGTTGTTAGGCACGTTGTCGGCTGTGGTTGTATTCGAAACTACTGTGACTTGATCAATGTTTTTCCGCACCGTGTTCTGTGTCGTCCGTAGTTTAACGACGAGTGCTTGTATCGTTCAAAGCGTCGGGTATTCTGTTGACAGGTCACTTGATATTATGGACACAAAGAACTGGCGCCGAAGTTGTGTTTTGCACGCAGCTCTTTGTGTACGCAGTTGTGTAGTGCGTGGTCTGTGGATGCTAGCGAAATAGGTGGGTGTACGGAATCTACGGAATCTACAGCAGTGCAGTTGTCGTATTGGCCTATTACTATATCGGTGTCGCGAATAACATTACCCATTCATTTTTTAACACTTTCGAAACGCTATGTGAACACAATTTTGTATAATAGGATTATCGGTCCAGGCAACGAACACAGCCTACACATACATGCACAAGAGCATCGCAGCTAAAAAAGCTTCCCTACGTAGTTATGCGCCATGTACGCTGTACGAGTTTTCCCCCGACAAAATCGCACCTGTTGTAGCACCAGCAGCAGTACGAGTACTCAGTATACGTACTCGTAGTTAGTGTAGTTTTGTCATATACTAGGTATTGGTACGTAAGGCCTTGCTGTTATGGGTATTGAATCCAATCGAGAGCTGTTCTCAGTTGCTTGTGTTTTTTTTTGTGAAGTCGCAGTTGGAGTTGGGGCTTGAGGTATCGAGCAGTCCTATACCCCCCCGCTCGGGACAACACGATGGATTTTCCGACCTTGGATATTATTGTCTGGATCTACATTCGTTACCACATATGTACAGCGCTGTACATGCAGAGTGCACGGATCTAAGTTTTGTCTGGGTCTTGCTGAGATCGCGAGATATTACGTATATCCAGATACTATAACAACCTATTAATAATTGGACTTGGGGTACTGTAGATGTTGAGTACGTAGTTGTAAACAGGTTCCCGATTTTGTCACAGATGTCCCAAATAAGGCTTATTTGCGACACGATCTGATTTTTTTTTGGTTGCCCCACAGGACACTTATCTCCTCGAGTACAGGCCCGTTCTGGCTGCGGGATAGCTTCAGTGGTACCCTTGAGCCATGCTGACACACCTTCGGTAGTTAGGAGTCAATCTGAGTTGTCTTCCGCGAACGCAGCGCGGTGTCGCAAATAAGGGGCTTATTTGCGACACCGTGTCGCAAATAGCTTATTTGCGACACGGTCTGAAGATTTTTCGGTTGCCCCAAGATACCACATATCTCCTCGAGTACTGACCCGTTTTGGCTGCGCGATAGCTTCAGTGGTAGCCTTACGCCATGCCGACACCCCCTTGGTAGTTAGGAGTCAATCTGAGTTGTCTGCCGCGAACGCAGCGCGGTGTCGCAAATACGGGGCTTATTTGCGACACCGTGTCGCAAATAACTATTTGCGACACCGGTGTCGCAAATAGCATTACCCTTATATTAATATCTGGCCGAAGCCGATCTCGATCCGTTTTTCTGAAGGCGAGTTCCGGCAGCGTACGACATCCATCAACGCAGGTGTACACTGCCTATTGCGTTCTCATAAACGCACAAAATCTGATATCAACACATAACGCCACGGCATAGACGCTCAGACACGCGCAACACAAGTGCGCTGCTTTTACGGAGGGGGGGTTGTTTGACGTGTACGATGCGATTCAGGAATGATGTGGATCGTACTCCATTGAATAATTTTATACATTATTTTTGGCCGTACCAGCAGCTATTCTTCCACTCTAGATATGTTTGGAGCTTGTCCCGTGACCACAGACTATATTATTGGCGATGAGTTATTGTGATAACAGCAACGCAGATGCCGTCGCTGCAGGCACCCAGCGTCGCAGCTTCTGGGTAGAACAACAGGCAGCAGAACAGCAGCTGTCCAGCCGCACACCCAGTGTCGCAGCTGCTGCGTGCAGCCTAGGTCGCAAACGGGAGCCACTCCAATTGTGTTCGGGGCCCAGTGTTGTGTTCTGCTGCACTCGTTGGTTTGCTTCAAGCTGAAATCACGTAAGCTCATCGTTACCCTGACGAAAAAGGTAGTTTCGCGACGTTGCTGCGCTGTATGGATTATGTATTACTTCATCGACAAGTGACTTCTGCTGTCGGCTGATATTACTACAGTAGTAGCCACGCATATATATATATATATATATGTTCGTGTTCTGTGTGACGGACGAGACATGGCGTCATACATGATCAAAATACCCGCGCACTCCTGAAGTTGAACGTGAATGCAAACCGGACTCCCGGGTATGGTGACAAAGGTGTACTCGTACCCCAGGTATTATGCAAGTCTTACAGGACGTATAGAAGTTCAAGGTACGGGTATGGACGTCGTACAGAGCTCACAGAAGTTCCGGGTAGTCGTACGTGTGCAACAATTATGCAGAACTCACACCAAATCAGGGTATTCTACCACGGGCGTACCAAACTCACACATGTTCAGGGCAACTACTTGTATACTTAAATATAAATACTTAGATTCCGTGGTCTTCGGAAGCTTTCGTCGGCATATGTTCGTACACGACAGACACTTTCAGCCTGTAATTGCCAAACAAAATAGTTGTTTTCCCGAAGTTCTTGCATTTCTCGGCTTTCTTTTTCCTTCGCGATTACTTGCTTCCTGTTTTTGTTTCCCACTAGCGGTACGGCCACGGCTCCGCCGGTGGCGCTAGCTTTGCGTTGCGCATAGTAGTATGTAAGATCCTGGTGTGGTACATAGTACTCGCATTAACAGTGTGCTGTGATGTACCACTCTGAACTGGAAAAAAAGAACCACTATGCGGGGTGGTATCGACCCGGGGGATGTTAGTTTTCGTCCTCGGGTTATTGGTGTTGTAGATGTCCGCAAGGATTTCTGATCCGGGAATGCGACGTTATCATTCCCGGGTGCGGTGGGACCTCGCCGTTGCCCCGAGGGGCAACTCGCGCCGCGGGCTGGCTCCATGAGAGCCAGCCAACCGTAAATCAGCCCACATGTGGTTGAGGTTTCCACACCTTGTGGGGCGGTATCGACCCCGGGGATGTCCGTTTTCGTCCCCGGGCTGTTGGAGTTGTAGATGTATGGAAGGACGTTATCATCCCCCGGTGCGGTGGGACTTCGATGTTGCCCCGGGGGGCAACTCTCGCCGCACGTTGGCTCTATGAGGGCCAGGCAACCGTAAGTTTGCCCGTGGGGTTGGGGTTTCCACACCTTGTGGGGCGGTATCGACCCGGGGGATGTGTGCTTGCGTCCCCGGGTCGTTGGAGTTGTAAATGTATGGAAAGACTTCTGACCCGGGGGTGGGATCCTATCATCGCCGGGTGCGGCGGGACCTCGCCGTTGCTCCGAGGGGTACCCCTCGCTGCGTGCTGGCTCTCTCGGCTCCAGTGCCCCAGCCAAATCAGCAATCAGCCAGTGGTGGTGGGGTTTCCACACCTTGCGAGGCGGTATCGAGCCCGGGTTATGTCCGTTTTCGTGCCCGGGTTGTTGGAGTTGTACATGTATGGAAGGATTTCTGACCCGGGGGTGGAACGTTATCATTCCCGGGTACGACCGGACTTCGACGTTGCCCCGAGGGGCAACTCTCGCCGCACGCTGGCTCTATGAGGGCCAGGCAACCGTAAAGTTTCCCGTGGTATTGGGGTTTCCACACCTTGTGAGTCGGTATCGACCCGGGGGATGTCCGTCTGCGTCCCCGGGTTGGAGTTGTACATGTATGGAAGGTTTTATGACCCGGGGATGGGATCATATCATCCTCTGGTGCGGCGGGACCTCGCCGTTGCCCCGAGGGGCAACCCTTGCTGCGTGCTGGCTCTATGAACTCCAGCGCTCCAGCCAAATCAGCAATCAGCCAGTGGTGGTGGGGTTTCCACATCTTGCGGAGCGGTATCGAGCCTGGGAGATGTCCGTTTTTGTCCCCGGGTTGCTGGAGTTGTAGATGTATGGAATTATTTCTGACCCGGGGATGTTACGTTATCATCCCCGGATGCGGCGGGACTTCGGCGTTGCCCCGAGGGGCAACTCTCGCCGCACGCTGGCTCTATGAGGGCCAAGCAACCGTAAAATAGCCCGTGGTATTGGGGTTTCCACACCTTTTGAGGCGGTATTGACCCGGGGGATGTCCGTTTGCGTCCCCGGTTCGTTGGAGCTGTAAATGTATGGAAGAATTTATGACCCGGGGGTGGGATCATATCATCCCCGGGACCTCGCTGTTGCCCCGAGGGGCAACCCTCGCTGCGTGCTGGCTCTATGGACTCCAGCGCCCCAGCCAAATCAGCAATCAGCCAGTGGTGGTGGGGTTTCCACACCTTGATCGACCCGGGGGATGTCCGTTTTCGTCCCCGGTTTGTTGGAGTTGTAGATGTATGGAATGATTACTGACCCGGGGATGGGACGTTATCATCCCCGGGTGCGGCGGGACTTCGGCGTTGCCCCGAGGGGCAACTCTCGCCGCACGCCGGCTCTATGAGGACCAGGCAACCGTAAATGTTCCCGTGGTATTGGGGTTTCCACACCTTGTGAGGCGGTATCGATCCGGGGGATGTCCGTTTGCGTCCCCGGTTCGTTGGGGTTGTAGATGTATGGAAGGATTTCTGATCCGGGGATGGGAATTTATCGTCCCCGGGTGCCGCTGGCTCCCTGAGCCTCAGCCAATCAGTGACCAACTGATGGGGGTGGGGTTTCCATACCGTGCGGGGCAGTGTCGAACCGGGAAATCGCCGTTTTTGTCCCCGGGTTGGTCGGAGTTGTAGAGATATGGAGGGATTTCTGATCCGGGGATTGGATCATATCATCCCCAGGTGCGGCGGGACCTCGGCGTTGCCCCGAGGGGCAACCCTCGCTGCGTGCTGGCTCTATGAACTCCAGTGCCCCAGCCAAATCAGCAATCAGCCAGTGGTGGTGGGGTTTCCACACCTTGCGGGGCGGTATCGACCCGGGGGATGTCCGTTTTCGTCCCCGGTTTGTTGGAGTTGTAGATGTATGGAAGGATTTCTGACCCGGGGATGGGCCGTTATCATCCCCGGGTGCGGCGGGACTTCGACGTTGCCCCGAGGGGCAACTCTCGCCGCACGCTGGCTCTATGAGGACCAGGCAACCGTAAATGTTCCCGTGGTATTGGGGTTTCCACACCTTGTGAGGCGGTATCGATCCGGGGGATGTCCGTTTGCGTCCCCGGTTCGTTGGAGTTGTAGATGTGTGGAAGGATTTATGATCCGGGGATGGGAACTTATCGTCCCCGGGTGCCGCTGGCTCCCTGAGCCTCAGCCAATCAGAGACCAACCGATGGGGGTGGGGTTTCCATACCGTGCGGGGCAGTGTCGAACCGGGAAATCGCCGTTTTTGTCCCCGGTTGGTCGGAGTTGTAGAGGTATGGAGGGCTTTCTGATCCGGGGATGGGAGCATATCCTCCCCGGGTTTGGTGGAACCTCGGTGGCTCTTTTCAGCACCGATGTTCTAGAAAGAGCCAGTAGCCACTGGCATGGATTCTGGCAACCAATCAGCTGCCAGAATAGTATTTCAAAAATTGGAAGTCAGCAGGTAGGCTGGCTAGATGACTGTCAGAACTGTGCGTCGGGATTGTGCCACGGCCACGGCTTGGCGAGGCATGAGACCCGGTGGTCTGCGGGTTGTGGCACCCTGCCTCCCTACCCATGGGGCAAGGTGGGGCTGAACCGCTCTGGATAGCGCTACTCAGTTACAGACAGACAGACAGACAGACAGACAGACAGACAGACAGACAGAATAGCAGCTTTTATATAATAAGATGCCTTGCAGATCAGCGTATTCGAAGTGTCTTCTTGCGCGCGGTAGCCCCTCTATTTTTGTCCGCTATACCGCCCCCACTCTGGCATAGTTCGGCGTGCTGCTGTGCTGCGGTAGCACATGTTGGGTGTGTGGGTGGGTGGGTGGTTGGGTTGTTTTGTTGCCGTTGTTGTTGCTGTAGTTGTTGATCTGTTGTTTGTCACGCCGTACTACTGCTGTTGTTGTCCTACCACACATAATCACGAAAAATGCACATATCACACCCACAGCAGGCGGCGTGAGCCGTGTTGCTGTGCTTGCTCTTCTCTTCGAACATAGAGCTTTGGCGTCCTCGGGCATGGAGCTCTATATATCTACTACAAGTCGCCCAAGGGCGCACAAAAAAAGTTATCCCGCACACCACACTACCCCCCTCCCCCCCTCCCCCCCCGGAGGGCCGAAAAAAAAGTTTTTTTTGTTTTCCTTTTTGGTGGATTTCTTGGCTTTTCCCCTCTCACCAACTCTCACACAAAAAGGTCTTTCAAGGTACTTGATTAAGAGATAGAACATTGCTTGGATACAACCCCCCACCAAGGTGTGCCTAGACAACAACAACAAAGATCTTAATATTTCAGTCACGAAAACAAGCCATCGTGCTTGATTGAGTCAAATGGCCTGGAAAACACTCCACGACGAGGAACGTAATGATAGCACAAATGTAATCATCGAAGACTGCCAAGATCTTCCTGGCGAACGCTTTGCGTGATCGTTCTGGCCCGCCTACTCTTCTTGCGCACGGGTTCTCCCACGTTCTCGCCCGGTGTCTCGCTACCGTTGCTGCTACTCCCCGCCCGTCCCCTCTTGCTCCCCCCTTCCCCTCCTTCACCCCCTTCCCTTCGTCCCCCCGGCTGTTCGTCTTCGTTCTCATCCTTGCGGTCGTCCTTGTCGTCTTCCTCTTACTCCTCCCCTCCCCCCCCGTCCCTCTTCTCTTCCGACTGCTCTTCCTCCTCCCGCCCCCCCCCGTCCCTCTCCTCTTCTGACTCCTCTTCTGACTCCTCCTCCTCTTCCTCCTCCTCTTCCTCTTCCTCCTCCTCTGAGTCGTCTGACTCATCTGACCCCCCGTCGTGCTGTGAGACCTTACGGCGTGCTGCGGGGGCTATGGAACCCTTACTCTTCTGCTGGGAGACCGTTCGGCGTGCTACGGGGGCTCTGGCAGCCTTGCCCTTTGGCATCCTTTTCGCCACCGCCTCCTTCTCTGTCTTGCTTACGTCAAAGCTGCTTTCGAATCTCGCAGTGTTGGGGTCTGCTTTGTTCAGAGCCAACGAAGTGGAATGCTGCCCTTCTACGTGATGGGACATGCAGTATTTCCACACCCACTCTGCAGGGCTGCAAAACTTGCACTTCAGGGGGTACGTTAGTGCATGGGGTCGATGACGTGAGCTTTGACGCCGCTGATAGGCCTCAAGCAACGAGACTTCTTTGCGAAGGGGGCCTTGGATAGGGCTCCCTCCACCACGGAGACAGTGCTCATCGTGATCACTCTCTCCCTCTCTCCCTGTCTCTTCTACGGTCGGCGCCTGTCCGCTCTTAGGGGGCTGCGTGGACTGTAGTACCCCCCTAGGCTGTGCCCCCCTTGGTATTATATAGGATTTAGTATAGGGATGTTTTATATAGGAGATTGTGTGGCGTTATGAGGGGGGGGGATGGGTCCGTCGTACCCCCCCTCCCCCCTTGAGAGGTCCGAAATAAAGTTTTGGGTGTGTGGTGTCGAAAACTTTTTTTTTTGTGCGCCCTTGAGTCGCCAGTACTTTTTTAGTGATTTTTTACTTGGTGGTGTACGACTGCTGCTGCTGTCGTCGTCGTAGGTGCTCTGCCACATGCCAAATACCAGTACTCCTTCCTGCAGTACGACACAGAGCGGTAGGCAGGTATGATACACCCAGTTGTACGTACATGCAGCAGTACGTATTTCGTTGCATGCATTGCACCATGAATCTCTTCGCATTTTCAAGTCGGTCCTTGCGCCACATCGTGGACCTCTTCTCCACATTTCTTCCCGCGAGCGTAGCGGGCGGCGTCGGGGGCTTTCACAGGGGAGCTTTGCTTTTATCGCAATCTGTCTTCGTCTTGGAAGATAGATATTCACGTTTTGTCCTGTATTTGCCGACATACTGTGGAGCTCTTGGCGTTATCAAGTCGCCAGTTAAAGCTATTTTTGGTTTCTCTTTTACGCTTTTCAAAGTATTTGTTTATATTCTTCCTTCCGCGAGCGTAGCGAGCGGCGTTAGTTGCCCGCGCAGCCGAGCCCTTGTATGTTTTACCCGTACCCCGGCGTGAAGAACTTACAGAAGTTCCGGGAATACATAAAAAAAAGTACATGTTGTGCCCGTATTCGAGGTATTGTGGCACGGGCGTACATGACTTGAACAAGTTTCGCGTACGGGTAAGAATGTCGTACATCTCACAGTCGTTCGGGGTGAGAGTAGTATTCGGGATTTTTCCCCGGGTATGGTGCTCTCTACAGAACACAATTTGGGCTCGGGCAGACCATACGCCCCCCAAAACCGTTCCAGCCCTCTTTCTCCTCCTCTCTCCTGCACGCGACCTGTCAATGACACCGTTGCATTTTAATAGCCTCAACGTTTCTCAGTTACACGCACAGCAGTTACAGAGTACCAGGTATTCATTAGTCTTCCTATATGCATACGTACCCATTTTATGTTGTCAATACGTACGTACGTACGTGGCCTTTGGTAGCCTTCGGCTCATGTCACCGCGAAATTTCACTACAGCAGTTATCCGATACGTACGTATACCCCGTCCCAGACAAGCCAAGTATGTGTATATATCCAACGACTACTATTAATATTACACTATTAAAATACAAATACTACTACTGTAGTACAATAGTAGTATCAATACTACTACTACTACCACTACTACTACTACTACTACTACTACTACCACTACTACAAATACTACTACTGCTGCTACTACAACAACTACTACTACTACTACCACTACTACAATGCCTCTACCGCCTCTCCACTGCGGTTTGCTGCTACCCTGTCTGGTGTTTACCATGAGAGTGGTGAAGAAAATGCGTAATCAAATCTTCTATGAAAAATTCAACAGCAAGCAGGGGTCTTTCTTACGCACACTGGCAGCTACTACACTTCGTTTCTATTGATTGATCAACCACTACATACCACTACTCTCGCTCCAATATTAATCCTCTCTACCAGCATGCGTCTACCGCCTCTCCACTGCGACGTGTTGCTCCTGGTGTGTACTATGAGAATGATGAAATAACTGCGTAATCACATCCTCTACGTAATAATCATTCAACAGCTACTGTAGTAGGCGTCCTTTTAACGCCCACTGGCAGCCATTACCAAGGTCTTGGTTTTGATTTATTGATCGGACGGCGTCAGCCGCAAAATCCTTGTACGTGTGCATATTGAACGCTCACGCAGCGCCCAGCCTGGTTTGATCGCCACCATTACTCCCTTCTTCCCCTCGCTGCCTCGGCAAAGTTTTTTGCTTTGGCATGGCCCATAGCGAGGGGGGGGGTCTTTCTAGCGAGCAAGGCTAGGCTCACCCTCAAGCGGACCGATACCTTCTTGCTGCTGCGCACCCGCCGCGAAGCGTGTGCAGCGGTAGAGTTGGATCGGCACTGGTGCGTCAGGCGCAAAAGTTCAGATGCACGGGCCTTTTTGGCCGTCGGTGTAGACAGCAATGTCCATCTCACTTTAGTGCGCGGAGGCAGACGCCATCAGAAAGGTGGACGGACACTACGTACACGGCCCTAGGTGTGTTTGCTAGAGGGAGCTGTACTGTCTCAGTAACCTGGCTTCGCCATCAACGGAGGAGGGAGCGTGTGGCGACGAGCTGAAGTTGGACTGGTCAATCCCTTCAGCGCGAGAATTTTTATTTTCCAGACCAAGCACCCTGAGTGCAACGAGGGAGAAAGCGAGGAGCCAACTGGGAAGGACAACAACGAGAGCGAGTACGGACGGAGCAGGTCGAGTGTGGTCGTGCTAGGACTGGCCAAGTGGCACCGGAGCGGCGCGCCGGATCACAGCAGCACGCCGCAGCAGCAGCACAGCAGCGCGGAGCAGCCATCCGGAGCACGGACGACATCGACCCGTGACGAACGGACAATCATTTTTTTTTTTTTTTCGTTTTTTCCCCTGAATTTCGTTGTTGGGTCTGTGTGGATGACGTCACTGGTTTTGTAGAGAGACGCGGCAGAGATGGCGCGGACACCCCGGGTGCCTTCATTGTGTGCCTGATCGTGGAAGACCCCTTCAATGTGGAACGATTCCTAATCAGTGTCGATGTTTATAATGCTGTGCCTAACACAGACGTTCAGGATAGATTCGGGTAATTGTCAATTGACGTGATGGCTTTGGTTGGCTGTTCTTTTTCACTGTGTGCCCGCGGACTGTCATTCCGGCAGCACTTCAGACAGCAGCTGCGTGCTCCATCTTGTTCCCACGCCTACCGTGTGTTTTTGTACAGACAGCACTTTAGACAGTAGTTACGCTGTAGTCGGCAAATTCATTGGTAAAGAGTGGGGGGGGGGGGGGGGGGGGCGATGCTGCTGTAGTCGAATGGAGATTGCGGGCGTGTAGTTCAGTTTTGGACACGCATAACATGCTGTAGGGATTTTAGGTGTACCTCTTCGGACTGGTGTATCCTTTCCCTGCTATGATAAGTGTGCGTGTTCTTTAGGATTCTCTGATGGCTCTAGCACTCTTGTGACCACGGGCTGTGATCTTGCTAGATCAGACTATAGGGATTAGCAACTGAAACGAGTTCAATGTGAAGACAACAACAACAACTGCTATTTTACGTAGCGACAACAGAAGCCTTATTCAGTGCCTTTCCGAGTTGATGGATTGACCTTGGATTGCAACAGCGTGTTCCCAAGCTCGTGTCCTCCGACATGCACGCATAAACTGCTGTGATCACGCACGTGAGCATCACGCACGTGAGCACGCGATCTAGTCCACTATTGTTTTTTTCCATGGACTTCCGCGGAAGCTTCCATGGAAGCTTCCATCGCTTTCACGGAAACTTCCACCGCTTCCATGGAAGCTTCCATGGAAGCGGTGGAAGCTTCCGTGGAAGCGACGGAAGCTTCCATGGAAGCGTCGGAAGCTTTCATGGAAGATTCCGCGGAAGTCCATGGAAATTTCCGTGGAAACTTCCATACTTCCACGGGGACGGTGTAAGCTTCCCACAGGCCGTACATGCTTCTGCGGAAGATGTCGACACTGCCATCATGGAAGCTTCCGTGGAAGTATTCGTGGAAGCTTACCACCACTCGTCCACCAAAGAAAGGGTGATCCCATCACACCCCTGACCCCACACAAACAGGCCCCGCCAGGATGTGTTCCCATAAGAGCCTTCTTAATAAAAACCGCGGAGTGCCATATATATCCGGGGACGTTTTACTATGCTCCCTCCTCACGGCCACTGCAGCAAGACCGATACAACTCGTACAACCTACACGCGCAGCTGAGGGTCTTGTTTGTGGCGCTTGATATCGAGAATCTCGCTCGACACGGGGACCAGGTGAGGTCGTGGATGGTGTTTATGCAGCGTTTGACGGCATGCTGCTGTAAAGTGGTAAGGCACACTTTTGGTTTTTTTCGTGGAAGTGCGCGGAAGTTTCCATGGAAGCTTCCATCGCTTCCACGGAAGCTTCCACGGAAGCGATGGAAGCTTCCGTGGAAGCGATGGAAGCTTCCATGGAAACTTCCGCGCACTTCCACGAAAAAAACCAAAAGTGTGCCTTACCACTTTACAGCAGCATGCCGTCAAACGCTGCATAAACACCATCCACGACCTCACCTGGTCCCCGTGTCGAGCGAGATTCTCGATATCAAGCGCCACAAACAAGACCCTCAGCTGCGCGTGTAGGTTGTACGAGTTGTATCGGTCTTGCTGCAGTGGCCGTGAGGAGGGAGCATAGTAAAACGTCCCCGGATATATATGGCCTCCGAAACCACGTGGAAATCCAAATTTGCAAACTCGAGCAACAGTAATCCTGACGACGACTTAGGATAGATCTTCCAGCGGTTTTCCGGGAAATTTCGACTCACTGATAGTATCAGGAGGAATTTCGTGGTCCGCAGTCCGGAATGTTCTCGCAATTTTCTCGCTAGATGCGAAAGCGGCGCAGCCGCTTTTTCAACCCGTTTCTGGCCCGTTTTGGGCCCGGGTCGGTGTCAGGGTTAGGGTTAGGGTTAGGGTTAGGGTTAGGGCTAGGGGTTGGGTTGGGTCTACGCCCGTGCCTCGATTCCCAGCGCCAGAATCGTAATAATCATCCCAACCCCTGGAAGATCTATCCTAAGTCGTTGTCACGGGGACTCTCGAGCAATGTGGGAGGATGCGAGGATATATTCTCAACAGAGAACTGCGGTACTGAGAACCCGAGAACGCGGCCCAAGCCCGGCGTGTAGTAGTTTCTCCGAGCGACCCCCATCGTGGCCATAAGTAATCAGGTAAGCTCATCGGTATGGTGTTCAGGCAGCTTTAGAACCAAGTGGTGTTCTTCCTTATCCATCTAATCACAGACTACTTTCTGGACTGCCGCCTTTGTTGTTATTGCTGCTATACAGCAGTAGATGGGTTATAGAAGGACTGCTGCTATTGCTGTATGCACTGGTGGTGCTGCTGTAAACTGATTTCACACTGCTGTTATTGTTGTAGTAGGTGTGTCGATCGGTTGGTGCGTGTGTCGATCGGTTGGTGCGTGCGTGGTTGGGTGGGTGGGTCGGGTGTTGGGTGTTCGGTGGCTGGGTGTGAGTGAGTGGGTGTGGGTCAGTACGGGAGTGGGTGGGTGGGTGTCGGTGGGTCGGTTGGTACGCGTGGTTGACTGCGTGTGTCAACTTACCTGTGATCACAGTGGATTGCGTTATTATTTTGAGTTTTTGTTTTTGTCCGCTGCTATACCGGCCCCGCCCTGGCCTGGTTCGGGGTACCACTAGTCCATCTAAACACAGATGAGTCATCCTACGTAAATGTACGAGGTGAACCGTCTTACACCCAGAGAAACTGCTTTCGACAACCGGCCCGATGCAATCAAAGGGTAACAGATCTTGTCGGCTCAACACAAATTTCGTGTTGCTTTGTGACACAGCTATCTACACGGAACATTAGCATGGTCTACTTTTGATTTTCTTGTGGTCACAAAGGGTCACAGCTGGGTTGGTCCAGGGTTGTTCACGGGTCATGACCCCGACCTGCCGCGGGTCGCGTCAGGAGTTCCAGAATCTCACAGGTCGGGTCGGTTTCAAGACGTTGCTCGAAATCTCACGTGTCGGATCGTGTCATGTCTGGGTTTGACAACTTAAATAATGTCGTGTGTCGAGTCGAGTCGAGTCATGACGGGTGAGATATGGGCCATGTCGCGCGCCAGTCTGCAGTCTGCAGATTTGTTTTCGCTGAACCGCGGGTCGGACCAGTGAATCCTGCCCGCGGGTCCGACACCTAACACACTTGCCGCTCGCTGCCCAAAGACCCCTCTCGTGCATATACGTCTTTGGTGTCATATTTCAACATTACTCTGATGTGAAACACCGCGAATTTTATGTATTTATGCCCACGTCCATCCACACTCACTATGGCCAGGTCACGTAGCAACTGTGGGGTACAGCAAGAAATACGAAATTTATGCCAGTATATACGAAGTATGGATTGTCGACCCGTGGGCCGGATCCGAGGTCAACCCGGCGGGTCGGGATTTTGTTCCTCGCGGGTCCGAGTGACCCGACCCACAATATGAACTGTATTGCACGGATAGGTTGGAATCTCACGTCTGCGGTCGGGTCGGGTCAGAGGGTTTTCAAACATCGTGGGTCGGGTCGGTTAGCTCAAGACATCTCAAACGCTTCGCAGGTCTGGTCTTCCGACCCGATCCTACTGGTGAGGGTTGAACTGGCGCGTGAACCGCGCTAGATTTATTGCACCTGCTCTAGACCTTTGTGCCACTACAGCAGTAGTCATCCTGGTACGTGTAGTCGTTGCAGATTCAGCACGTGCCTTTCCTGCGGTACTGCTGTGTGGCATTTGGAGGTGACGACGCGCGACCTCACCACCTGCAGTGGTGAAATCTGTAGCTCGTAATGCTGGGTGAATACTGGTTCTGCGTCCGGGTTGTCTTTAATTTACAGTACGCTCACGGAATGACATTTATGCTGCCTACGATACCTTGTGGTATATTTGTTTGGCTAATTCGCTTTATATTTTGATTATATTATTTGCTGAAAATTCCAACATCATCAGCAACAGCAACACCAACAGCAACAGCAAAATGGCGTGTGACGGGCGCAGCAACGACAACATCAGAACCGTAGCAACAGTAGCGGCAAAGTCACGGGCACGACAAACCAATCGAGGGCTCGCGTCGTTGTATGCCCGGCATGTCGTTATTATCCTTGCCCATTTTGTAGACGTATCTTGACGTACCAGGTATTTGATTTGGTGTGTGTTTTTTATTCCCAGTGAAGACGAACAGCTGCACCTGGCCTCTGTACCAAAACATGTCCAAGATAACTACTCGTAGCAGGTGCCACAACTACTAATGAGTATGATCGCTAGAACAGATTTTTTCCCGTGCCCTTGTGATTAGAGTGGGCTGCACAATTTCATCTACAGTATGTCTCAGGACACGGCCCAAGCGTTGCTATGGACAGGCATGTTCTGGCTAGATTTGGGTATCGCTCGGTAGAAGTATTTCCCAAATCAAAAATAGGACATGGTTTGCGATTTTTTGCAAAGCTCGGCCTAGTTATGGCCCTGATAAACACGTTGCCGAGCTTGGCTCGGCCGAGACTTAAAGACTTACAGCGACACGATGACGGTTTGCGACCAGCCCACGGACCAACAGACTAACTCGTTTCCTTGGAGTTTTAAGCTGTGAATCCATCTTCGTGTTATGTATATTTTTCTCCCGTCCAAGTAAGTCCAGCCTTCGATGCACGTTTTTGCACTACCGTACATGCTTTATGGAAGTTTCAGGAAATTCCATGGAACCAAAAACAATCTGTCTTATTAATAGTCAACTGATGTATCTGTCTATCATTGCCGGTGCTACCTTGTGCGAGGTTCAGATTGTGAGAGTTCATGGAAACCAATAGTTGAAGGTTCGACACAAGTTGGAGTGTACTTCGCCCATGGAGGCGTTTTTACTTCCATTGAAGCAAATACGGTTTGATCCCATGGATTGTTCCATTGAGGTAAATTGAAACGTTAATGGAAGTAAAAAATAAATAAAAAAACAACGTGGGAGACCCGGACGGCCCCTGATTCCAGACGGCATTCTGTGGCATAAACGCTCACCGTCGTGAGTTTTGTAACACTCTATTAGTGACGGTAACCCTCCGGAGTTATTGGACAGTGATTAGAGCTGCTGGCGACGTCGCTATCGTTGTTAAAAATCAACCCAAACACTTTCTTCTGCTCCTGCCATATCCAGCGCAGTCCCACCAGCACCGGTTCCCCACACTGATTTGTCGCGATAGCGACCCACCAGTATACCAGCGCAGTCCCACCAGCACCGGTTCCCCACACTGATTTGTCGCGATAGCGACCCACCAGTATACCAGCGCAGTCCCATCAGCACCGGTTCCCCACACTGATTTGTCGCGATAGCGACCCACCAGTATACCAGCGCAGTCCCACCAGCACCGGTTCCCCACACTGATTTGTCGCGATAGCGACCCACCAGTATACCAGCGCAGTCCCACCAGCACCGGTTCCCCACACTGATTTGTCGCGATAGCGACCCACCAGTATACCAGCGCAGTCCCACCAGCACCGGTTCCCCACACTGATTTGTCGCGATAGCGACCCACCAGTATACCAGCGCAGTCCCACCAGCACCGGTTCCCCACACTGATTTGTCGCGATAGCGACCCACCAGTATACCAGCGCAGTCCCACCAGCACCGGTTCCCCACACTGATTTGTCGCGATAGCGACCCACCAGTATACCAGCGCAGTCCCACCAGCACCGGTTCCCCACACTGATTTGTCGCGATAGCGACCCACCAGTATACCAGCGCAGTCCCACCAGCACCGGTTCCCCACACTGATTTGTCGCGATAGCGACCCACCAGTATACCAGCGCAGTCCCACCAGCACCGGTTCCCCACACTGATTTGTCGCGATAGCGACCCACCAGTATACCAGCGCAGTCCCACCAGCACCGGTTCCCCACACTGATTTGTCGCGATAGCGACCCACCAGTATACCAGCGCAGTCCCACCAGCACCGGTTCCCCACACTGATTTGTCGCGATAGCGACCCACCAGTATACCAGCGCAGTCCCACCAGCACCGGTTCCCCACACTGATTTGTCGCGATAGCGACCCACCAGTATACCAGCGCAGTCCCACCAGCACCGGTTCCCCACACTGATTTGTCGCGATAGCGACCCACCAGTATACCAGCGCAGTCCCACCAGCACCGGTTCCCCACACTGATTTGTCGCGATAGCGACCCACCAGTATACCAGCGCAGTCCCACCAGCACCGGTTCCCCACACTGATTTGTCGCGATAGCGACCCACCAGTATACCAGCGCAGTCCCACCACCACCGGTTCCCCATAGTGATTTCGAGCGATAGCTCGCCACCAGATTGCCATCGCACTCCCACCAGCGCAGATACCGCGTAGTGATTTCGAGCGATAGCTCGCCACCAGATTGCCATCGCACTCCCACCAGCGCAGGTACCGCGTAGTGATTTCGAGCGATAGCTCGCCACCAGATTGCCATCGCACTCCCACCAGTGTCCCTGTGTGCTGTGCGTGTGTATGCTGTGCGTTTGTATGCTGTGTGTGCTATGTGTTAAGGGTGTGTGCTACTGTGTGGGTGCTGGTCTCCCTGTGTGCTGTGTGTTATGGGTCCTTCCTGTGTGTCTCCTGCTGTGCTGCTGTGTGTTGTGTCCCTCAGTCCCGTATCTGCTTTTGCCTTCATTTCACATGGAAACCCCCTGAACGTGTGTATACCACATACATCCGTCTCCTTTTGGAAATTTTCGTCTCATTTATGGTACCCCGGGGCTGATTATACCGTACCCCTATGATTTTCACTCTGCACCGTGTGTGGAAACCCCTTACATCGGAAAAATATATTTTGCTTTCTGCGCTCTCACACTCTGCCATGTGGCTTGCTGCTATTACCCCTGCTTTAACTGCGGTCGCTAGTGCTCTACTAAACCGACGCGCACTCAGTGGTGGCCACCTCTCTGGTGCCCTCCTCCCATCAGCATATATACCGCATACGAGTCGCGATTTCGAGCGATAGCTCGCCACCAGATTGCCATCGCACTCCCACCAGTGTCCCTGTGTTCTGTGCGTGTGTATGCTGTGCGTCTCTATGCTGTGTGTGCTTTGTGTTAAGGGTGTCTGCTGTTGTGTGGGTGCTGCACTCCCTGTGTGCTGTGTGTTACGGGTCCTGTGTGTGTCCTGCTGCTGTGCTGCTGTGTGTGTCCTGCTGTACTGCTGTGTGTTTCCTGCTGTGCTGCTGTGTGTGTCCTGCTCCTGTGTGTTGTATCCCTCAGTCCCGTACCTGCTTTTGCCTTCATTTCACACCCAAACCCCCTGAACGTGTGTATACCACATACATCCGTCTCCTATTGGAAATTTTCGTCTCATTTATGGTACCCCGGGGCTGATTATACCGTACCCCTATGATTTTCACTCTGCACCGTGTGGAAACCCCTACATCGGGAAATTATATTTTGCTTTCTGCGCTCATCTCACTGCCATGTGGCTTGCTGCTATCACCCCTGCTTTTACTGCGGTCGCTGGTGCTCTACTCAAACGTCGCACACTCGGTGGTTGCCTTGCGGTCGCTGGTGCTCTACTCAAACGTCGCACACTCGGTGGTTGCCACTTCTCTGGTTCTCTCCTCTCACGAACCAACCAGCCGGCAGTCTTAGGGTACAAACTGAACCACGAACTCTACCAGCACTTGATGTCTGGGATAGACCACCTGGGGGTGTTGGTACACCCAGCGACCTTGTGAGGGCAACATCAGTATGTGCACAGCTTCCTCCTCGACTATACTTGCTGATAGCGCAGGGAAGGTTCAGTGCCGAGGAGGTGGCATCTGTGGCTTCTACGCAAACAAGGTATGACCTTTAGATAAGGATTTAATGTATGTATTCAAAACGATCAACGGTATTTGCATACTCGTACACTCGTACTCGTAGACGTATGGTATGTCAATCACGGGGTACACAGCCAGTACTCGTATGATCGACTTCTTACATACAGCAGTATATGTACTCGTATGATCGCCTTCTTCCATTCACTTATAGGGTACTATTCAAGGTACCTCTCAAATATCGAAGCATAACAAGTAGATACGGGTGCCTCGACACGTCACGTACAACGTACAATCGTACTTGCGAGTACTCTATATTAACTTACATGTCTTGCGCAAATATTTCGGTTTTCGATGTTGCTGCTTGCTGTCGTAGTTTGCAGCGTGGCCTTGGATGACTTATCTCGTATTCAGCGAGTAGATTGTACATGTTATATAAACCTCAATTTCTAAGACGTACTTGATATCTGGACTTCCGAGTACATGCGTTCTTCGTGCTGTCACCAATACTCACGCACCGCGAAAACTACGAGATAAACGACTGCAGTCCGTCAAAAAATGATATATCTCGTATTTACGAGTAAATCGTAATTATACTACAATGAAAAATAAAACTGCAGACCGCAAAAAAAATGAATATTCCGTATTACGAGTAATCGTATTTATACTAACGAATGAATATAAAAAATAGTCTTGCCACAATTTATCGCATTGCGATGACTGCTGTTGATAGTGCTGGCACCTGACACATACACTGTGAATATTGCGAGAACTCGTATTCTAGATTTACTATACTACGTACTATGGCTAATATATTACTCCGTAGATGTCTTGACAATATACTCGACTCGCGATACGCTGCGTTTTGTAGTGCTGACGCAACATACTGAGCATGCACCTCAAAACTGGTGTAACATATGGACTGCACCGCAAAGGATGCACATACCAGACCTCCACGCATATCGATCACACATTAGCATCTACAAAGGGGTCGTAATAAAATAACCTTTGCTGTCAATGCTCAGACTGTCCTTGTTCCTGAGGCTACCCAAACGCTACACCCTGCGAATTTTCGACGGCAATAAAGACAGCATCTAGCCACACGCCAATGGTCGACACCATTCACGCGTAGGCCGTATGCCCAAAGACTGTTGCCTAGCTGAGAACGGGACCGTCCCACCAGTCTGAATGTACGCACTCGTTACAATCTTTTGAGGGCCAAGGAGCTCGTACTATGGGCTTCGACATTTTTAAGAATGGTCACCAAACAACAGGAAAACCGCTGTCGGTGTTCGACGACGCAGCGTCAGCGTGCTTTCTTCAATAACTACCAGTACATGCCCACTTACGGTTCTGGGGTGCTGTCGCAGAGAGCCATCAGATACCCTAACAATCGTCGTGGGGTCATGCATCCGCAATGCACAGATCCTCGGTCGTCCACGCGCGGAGTAATCCCGACACAGGAGTTACGGTCGCCTCAGAAGTTCGATCCTTCTCTAAATTGAGGACCGCATGTCCTTGCCTTTGGGAGGGCTCTCCAAAGAACACGGACGTGTGCACGAGCCGGCGTTCGTTAGTCTCAACGCGCCAAGCTCAAACGGGCGAAAGGCGCCAACAGATAAGTATCGGAGTAGCCCGACTTGCAGGAAATACTCGTGCTGGCGATGAGGTCTCAAGGATAAGGACACTTCGTGGAGGAAACGCAAACGTGCACTGTGCGACCTACAACTTCATCTACCTGAATATCGTGTTTCCTAGCGTAGCAGCCTGCATTCCCCTCCCTCATCCATGTCGTCATAAACCAAGAACGTTGACCAAGGTCATGCATGCTTCAACTTCACAACCTCTAATGCTGCACCGGTTAATACTACGTGCCATCTCCTTAATCTTTGCGCCTATCAGGGTCGTCATAACAAAGCCATTAGCGCCGGGGTCCCACGCCACGTGCGGCGATAGTACAGGAGCTGGGAAAGACAACCCGACGCTTTCCTGGATGCCGAGACGGACGAAAAGGATTCATTGTCAAACGACCGGCGTGGTGGTCCTAGAACATTACCACTGGAAAGACGGGATATCGGCACCATAGCGAAGATCTCAAATTTTCAAACCAACACACGACTCCCGCAAACCAATTTCTCGCCAAAGCGAGCCACCAACACACTGTGACTTCGCTCCCACCAACACACGTCTCCCGCAAACCAATTTCTCGCCAAAGCGAGCCACCAAAACACTGTGACATGACACTAATAATTCACCCTTCTCGGTCTATGTATTGTTTCCGTCGTGCATCGCTGTTTGTATTTGGAGGGATGGGAACATACCCAACGAACTCGTTCACCCTTTTCCAAGGGAACGTTTTCTCGCGTTACCGGTGTCCTCTGACACACGACACGAAGTGAGACGTGGAAGTGTGGAGGGCGTAAGCTTTATTTTGACCCATCCGCCGGAGGATAAAAAAAAAAAAAAAAAATCTGGAACTGAAACATTACATATGTCGGGCATATACATGATCGTACACAAACGGTATACCAGGTATCAAAGCTGGTTTGCGCCGTTTGATGCTACTGGATGACTCTGCCACAGAAAAGCCCCTTGAAACCGGCAACTCAATGCACAACTGATACTATGGTACTGCAGTACTGCTACTTGTATCTACTTCGTTTTTTTGTTGTACAGCTTCTTGGTGTTGCCCCACTTAACGCAGCCGGTTCAAGTTGAAGTACGTGGCAGATTTTTCCCATACCGCCGACTCGGTCGGAATAAATCGGGTATCCGTTTTCAATACACATTCTCACAGAATCGAGCCTGCTTTGATTAACGTGGTGTTCACTATTGACTAGACCAATATCTGCACGATCGTTGACTAAATGACACCCCGACGCATGGCGTACATTATACGTACCTGCATAAATTTATAAAATTTCGCAGCAGGAACTAGCAGCTGCCCCGCCCACCCACCACAAACAACCGAACACAATAATCAGCCGAACAAAATGGTAGACCGAGTCGTGACCACACACAGCAGTACCAGCAATATGTTTAAAACCAGGCCCAATATGTAAAGCATACCGAATGGTGACCACACACAGCAGTAGCAGCAGTATTTTTGACGCAAAATAGTCCCAACGATGAGAAACGAGTGACAGCAACAGAATACGACCGCCTGTGCATGGGCAGTGCCTGCGGGTACGTCTTTAGCCACGTATTCGAACTATCGCCCTTTCTTCCGGCTACGAGGCCTGGACAGTCACCGATCGCCGCCTCGCGTCATTCCCAATATGTTTGCAGCGCCGTGCCCAAGGATCGTTATCAAAGGTAGTACTATGAAAGGAAAGTGCTCGACACACTGCCCCCGGTCAATGACAGTGCCTATTGTCCTGATGATATTAAGTTTATTAATACAGGATGTATTACACACTGCTGCACACTCGAATATTTTCGTGTCTCCGCTCACCGCTCAATACTCCGCGGCACACACATACCAACAGCAACAACATCAACATTCTGGCTAGTATATAACTGCTTCGCAGCTGCTGGATATTGTTTAGTACGAGGTGGCTCCATGAGAGTAGCTGCGGTACTAATGCTGGTATGTAAATACTGTTGCACAGATTATGCTGTTTGTCCGTTTGCTCCGCGATACGCACAAAAGCAACGCTTAATTATTTTGCATATCAGCCATTGCCTTCTCGAGTAGACCCACACTCTAAGTCTGAATACAACGTACGGCTTTAGATTTGTTGCGTTCAAGGTGTGACTGCTGCCCAGGGGCGTGGGCACCAAGCGCTCAGTTTACGCATCCGCTGAATACCGCGCCAGACGTTCCAGATGTTCGGTATTATCACAATATATTTTCCTTATCGCCGTGGTTCTCAACAAACCTGGATTGCGTGCGTGTTTTCCCGGGTAGCAACATATGTTCCCTGGGTAATCAATCCTGCCTTAAAGTTCGAGCTCCTGGAGTCCCCCACGACGGCGTCTCCAGCGGGGTGGCCTACGCTCCCGGGGGGGGCAAGCTTCAAGAGCACGGACCCAAATAATCACGCAACGACACTTTAGCTGTGTTGAGCATTCGAGTCACGCAACTCTTTACATCACGTACACAGGAAGGGTTTGCGGAGCTGCCAACGCCGAGCCCGCGCACGGGCGTGGGCTGGTGCAGTGCGTGGACTCCCGCCGAACGCCGGTGGACCCGAAACAGAGGCGTCCCCCGGCGAATAAACCACGCGAATAGGCTGTCCTTTGGGCGTATTCTTGACATCATAGCCAGACAACAGCAGTCGTCCCGCCACACAGAAGAAGGGTTATTATATTTTTCTGACCGGTTCGACTGATAGGGATGGAACGATTTTTGTTGGTGTATTCATCCCATTCCGAGCTGTGTTCGGGAGGGGTTGGGTCCCTGTGGTGCTCTGCGCTTTTGGTTTGTGTTGGCTTCCAACCCGATATACTTTTCTACTTAATTTTGAAGCCCTCCCGGCTCAGTGGGGTGTTGTTTAGCGAACCCTGGTGATAAGCTTGACCTTTTGTTCCATTTTACTTTCGCTTTTGCCGGGGGTGGTTACCTGCGACGGGTTTGGATATTTGGGAAAGGCTGTAGGTTGAGGCCAAATACATCAGGTTGCCAAATATTATTAACATGGTTTTGTCTTGTCCGCCACATTCTACAACGACCGACAAATACTCCTGAGGCTTCATAACTTTGGTTTGCGACCTTTACTTCCGTGAGTACTACATAACTCCATACGCCTGCCCAGGCCTATGGCCAACTACGTACTATTCACGATTATCGACTAATCTACCTCTTCCAGTTTCGTTGATAAGTGTTCTGGTTGGCGTGGCCTGGTGGATCAAGCCTCTGACAGTTGAACGACTTTGTTCACCACCGCCCCGAATTCGGAAACAGGAGGACAATGCCGGGCACGGACACGACCGAGAGGGAAAACGTGAATGCGGAATTTACAATCCAAAGTAACGGAGACGTCATGGCCTTGCTGGCGGAGCTACTATCGAAAAACCATGCGTGGTTCGCCGGGGTGTCAAAGGAGTGGAGAGACGCGTGGGGAGGGCTTCCAAAACAAACGCAAACAATAACCCCTGACACTTCTGTCTCTCAGCTGCAGTGGAGCTTCGATGGCGGACTGATGAAGAGGCCGATGGTATGCGAACACGTTGCCCAACACTGCGGCATTGATGTCTTGCAGTGTGCTCACCAAAACGGATGCGAGTTGCCAGAAAAAGCTTGCTTCAAGGCTGCAGCCCGGGGCGAGCTCGAAATGATCCAGTGGGCAACCGGCGAGAATCACAGCTGGCGCCAGGTGCTCTGTAGAGCGGCTGCCGCGGGGGGCAGTCTGCGCATTCTTCAGTGGGCGCATGCTAACGGCTGCCCCTGGGACCATACTACTTGCATCGAAGCCGCCGGATCAGGCCATCTGGATATCCTGCAGTGGGCACGTTCCAAAGGCTGTCCTTGGAACACCGAAACATGCTCGAAGGCTGCTGAGGGCGGACACCTTGGCATTCTTCAGTGGGTACGAGCCTTTGGCTGCCCCTGGGACACTGGAACATGCGCGAGTGCTGCTGCCGGAGGGCACCTGGGTGTGCTTCAGTGGGCACGGGCTCAAGGGTGTCCCTGGGGCCCCATTGTGAATTTTGGTGTTTTTCGAAACGGGCACCTAGATACGCTGGTGTGGATGCTGAGAAAACGCTGCGCATTGCCGAGCGCGGGTGGCTTCGTTGCCGCTGAGCACGGACACCTTCACATTCTCCAATGGATGCAGGCCAGCCCCCATGTTTGGGAAGCCGAGGGCGTGTGCACGGGGGCTGCATCTGGAGGGCACTTGGACATACTGCAATGGGCGCGAGCGGAAGGATATGGTTGGGATGGTTACGTTAGTTCCCTTGCAGCTGGCAATGGTCACCTGGAGGTGCTTAAATGGGCCCGGAGTAACGGCTGCCCCTGGGACGAAATAACGTGTGCCCGTGCAGCCGAGGGGGGTCACGAGGGCATACTGCAGTGGGCGCGTGCTCATGACTGCCCGTGGAATGCTCAAACTTGTAGTGCGGCAGCCGGAAATGGTCACTTCGAGCTGTTGAAATGGGCACGGAGTAACGGCTGCCCCTGGGACGAAGCAACGTGCTACCGTGCAGCCGCGGGAGGTCACAAGAGCATACTGCAATGGGCGCGTGCACAAAGTTGTCCATGGAATGCTACTACTTGTAGTGAGGCAGCCGGACATGGTCACTTCGGGTTGTTGAAATGGGCACGGTGCAACGGCTGCCCCTGGGACGAAGTCACGTGCACCCGTGCTACCATGGCAGGGCGCCTAGACATATTGCAGTGGGCTCGGGCAGGAGGCTGTCCGTGGGACTGTTCCACATACGAGGAGGCTGAATTTCAGGACCACGAAGATATTATGGTCTGGGCTAACCTTAACGGTTGTCCGATACGATAGGACGAAGGGTAGAGATTCGATTGACCGAGAAGTCTCTTTTTTCCGTTACAGTATATGTTTGCCTTCGGAGAGGTACTGCAGATGGGAAATATCTCTATATTGCACTCAAAGATAGTTCGTACGAAACGTTCGAGCCGACCGCTACTGTGTGGACCAGCCAGCCAATGTAGCCGCGAGCGAGACGGGGGTTCCAGCTATGGAAGTGGCCAGCAATTGGGTAGTCGCTGAGGTGGTCAACCAAGCAAGGTGGTGCTGCATTCCCTTTCCATCCGAATCTCCCCCCGTCAAACAACAATTATATCGGCAGGAGGGGGAGGGGGAGTGGCGTAGCTTTTATTTTCAGCACGGTGCCTGTATTGTTTGATGACACACACCGCCACTGATCAGGGACCCCTACGGAATAGCTCACTACCAACGACACGATGAACGTGTAAACTGTCACGTGTATATGCAGACGACATTGAACGGTAGATTTGCACCAGCAGCTACCACACCAGTGGGTTTCCAGCGTAGGCCTCAGTGATCACGCCACGCCGGAGCCAACCTGCTAAGCGTAGTAGTCGAGCCCGTCTTACGTTGCATTTTTTTTTAATTGCATAATTAGGCGACGGAATTCCTAATCGCGTAGCACTTGTATTTCCATTCGAATTCATATTATGGATGAGGTATTAACCTCTTCACGTGACCACCTTCACAACCTAAACAATCCACGTCTACCGCGGCATGTGTATTTTGTTGCGGTGGTTGTGCGAGCTCATCCACTATAGTCGGTTTCTCTTTGGAGGCGAGGGTTTTATTCGTCTGCTGTAGACGTACAACGTGTTCCATGGGGCGCCAGGTTCCTCGTTTTGAACCACGCGACCCCACATGGGTCAACCGCCCTTCCAATACAAAGTTGAAACTGCTTTGTTCGTATACATAGGTAAGTACATGGCATAGGCAGACTGTCCCGGTGTGTTACCGTAGGTCCTTCACATTTCCAGTCCTACGTTTGGGGTGGACGGCAGTAAGCTGTGGTCTCAAAACTGCCAACGGTTTGCTGTACTTCAGCCTATCCTTCCAAGCCATGTGTGAAGGTGGGTCGACATCAGTACGTTATCCTACAACGAAGCTAACACCTGGACCCCTTCTGTACAGCGACGAATATCGCCAGCTGTACAAAGCTTCGAGTGGTGCCAACTCGACGGGTCTCGCTAGGCGGGTTTGGGGACATGTCAGCCAATCTACCGTAGATCCTGCACTCCGGGAACTGCGGAGATCACACTTGTTTTCCAAAGACGACCACAACGACGTGATCTTTAGAGTTTAAGGCTCGTTCGCAGGTCAAAAATCGCTCACCTTCACTTCGACATGAAATTATATCAATAGTACATTGCAACCTATTCCAGCCACCAAGTATCTTCGCTACCCGAATTGCATTTGATGTCTAAAGCACAATGGCACCGGCCCACCACTTAGTGCTATCGACCGTCCCGTACGAGGAGCGAAAAGGGCTAGAAAAACGGAGGGCAATCCTCTTGCACGCGATTACTACAACTATTAGAAATGTTACTCGGACACCAAGTTGTATCACTCCACCATCACGAAGTGGCCGTGGCAGTAATCGCCAGTTTTCATCGTCAGCCACCGGGACTCGAGATACACCCGATACAACGTCTTCTGTCGCGCTTTGCTGAATATCGTACGTCAGACATTGATATCTGGTATATAGGTGGTATGGTTTTTGCGTGATGATTGTTTCACACAAGCACAGGTAGGTGTGGGTGAAACGTAAGTAGTGAGTGGCGCAATCCCACCTGCAGGTTTGGAGAACGAATATCAGTCTGGCGTATCCATCGTTCGTCGACGACGCGAGCTACGTTAGGAGTGGCCTCTTCAATATATAAGGCTCTTGGCTAGAGGGAGAGCCCTCTATCTTGCCCGATAACCGACGAAGACCAAACCAAGATGGCGACCATACACGACCTTATTAGGTGTAGCACAAATAATAAGGTGTAACCTGGATAGGATTCCAACAATAAGTCTTGCCTTATTGGGTACTGTAGTTACGCAGTTTAGGAGCCCCGTCAGCCAGAAATGTGTCGACCCAAAAAAAGGTACAGTACTTCTGCGGGAGGGCCAGTCAGATGTTTTCGAAAACAAAAAATACGCTACCTCTATGGCAGTGTGAGTTAGACCCGGGTTGCACAGACGTAGCCACACTTAGAGTGAAAGCTCTCGACTTGTTCGGGTTGATCGTCGGTCTCCTAGTTTACACGTTGGATAAGCTCCAACCCTAACAGCAGCAATAACCGCGGATATATCATCCTACACAATCAAGTCAACGACCGACACAGGCATCCTCAAATTGTAGCCATCAAGAAACCTAGGAGTTTTCGGTACTGATGTTGCGGAGGCCGGAGTCAAATGTTCGGACATGCCTATCATTTTCGGGGCGCGATGCTACGCATGTGTCCTGTTCACCTATTTCAATGTATACGGTGGGTGCCAAGCGAGACAACGCCGACCAAACAAACAACATTGCCACGCCGTCGTCCATAGTATGAGAGGTATGGAACGAAAGACATAACTAAAACATCTGCACAACTAACATACCTGAAACGCAACCCGGTTTAGATAAGAGAGTCAGAGCCACACGCTCACAAGACCAATGGCCACTTCACCTACACTTACATAACAATACCAACAAGGCAGGCAGCGATCCACCAATCACTCTTGCGGTAATTGATTTCCAAGGACGCTCTCTTTCCCACACTACAGACAACCACACACACTGCACACAATGATAGCGACCAGGGGTTAGGCTATGCGAATGGTCTTCGCGTTCAGAAAAACCTCTACAAACGCCATCACCACATGCAAAAACAAGACGACCAACCAGGAGACTCTGTGGTCGAAAGGAGGAAGGCATAACCACTCGTGTTGCCGTGGTGACCACAGCACCATTTCTGCCACCGCGTGACGTAGGCACCCGCGCAATTGAGCACGAGTTGCCTACGACTTGCTGTCGAAATAACCAGAAACTTTCATCTCCGCTCGCCCTACACGTCAAGAGGACAGCCGTTACGCTCAGCCCAGTCCATGATAGGCTGTCTGTTCCATTCTTCAGCGTTCGCATAAGTACGATGATCCCACGGGGCACCCTTCTGCCCACGCCCATTGCAATATTTCCAGATGACATATACGGGAAGCACTCGCGCATGTATTTTCGTCCCAAGGACATCCGTTACGCCTCGCCCACTTGAGCACCTCAAACTGACCCGTCGAGGCCGCCCTGCTACACGTACTGGCATCCCACGGGCAGCCTTCTTCCCGCAACCACTGCAGTATGTGCAGTTTACCACTCTCAGCGGCGTGTGCGCATGCTGTCTCGTCCCAGGGGCAACCAACACGCCGTGCCCATTTCAGGACGTCGAAACGTCCCCTCATAGCTGCCTCAGCACATACGCGACTACTCCAAGGGCAACCTTGGGCCCATAACCACTGGAGGATGTCCAGGTGACCTTCCCCGGCTGCGTCGACAGCGGTATTTTCACCCCAGGGGCAGCCGTTGCACCGCGCCCATTTGAGAACATCGAGATGTCCTGCCTCGGCGGTTGCGCAACACACCCCATCATCCCAGTCGAAGCCGTTAGATCGCGCCCACTGAAGCAGGCCCAGATGACCTTCCGTTGCAGCCGCTCGACAGATACCCGTCCGGTTCCAGGTGTGGGTGCTAGCCAGCAACCATTCGATAATATGACGGTGTCCAAAAAACGCTGCCTTATAGCCCACGTTGGGAGGTAAATGGCAGCCGTTTGCCACACACCACTTGAGCGTTTCCAAGTGACCTTGTTTAAGAGGGCCTTCACACGCACCTACGTCCAGTGGGCAACCTTGGGCCACAGCCCACTGAAGCAGCTCCAGGTGTCCCCCCTTTGCAGCCAGGTACGTCACGGATTCCACCAATGTAGCACCGTTCGAAGTCGCCCACTTAATCACCTCCAGTTGACCTCCGGCAGCCGCACTGGCGCAAATCTCATTGTCCCAGGGGCAGCCGTGAGCTCGCGCCCACTTGAGGATGTCGAGGTGTCCACCCTCGGCAGCGGCTGAGCACGTTCGCCTATCCCAAGGGCAGTTTTCAGATCGTGCCCACTGCAACATCTCGAGATTCCCCGACAGAGCGGCTCGGCTGCAAGTGTCTTTCGTCCAGGGGCAGCCGTGAGCTTGAGCCCACTTAAGAGTTTCAAAGTGTCCACCCCACGCAGCTCTCATACACGTAGTAGAATCCCAAGGACATTGTTCGGAACGCGCCCACTGCAGTAACTCGAGATGCCCTGAAAACGCAGCCTCGCTACAGATAGTGTGGTCCCAGGGATAGTCGTGTTCTCGTGCCCACATCAGAATACGAAGGTTGCCCCCTGCCGCAGCAGCTCTGCAAAGGACCTTGCCCCAGCCCCACTTATTTCCTAGGGCCCACTCGATCATTTTAAGCTTCCCTCGCGCGGCTGCCTTGAAGCAAGCGTTTACGTGCGCGCCGCATCCGTTAGCGTGGGCGTACTTCAAAATGTCTACGTCGCAGTGTTCAGCAATGTGCTCGCATAGCTTTGGTCTCTGTCTCAGGCCGCCGTCAAAGCTCCACTGCAGCTGAGATACAGAAGTGTCGGACGTTATGGCTCGTGTCGTCTTGGGCAGGTCCCCCCAAACGTTTCTCCACTCCTTCGATACACCGGCGAAAAAGGCATACTGCTCCGAGAGTAGCTCCAGCAGCAAGGCCATGACATCTTCATTGATGCCAAGCCACATTTCCACCGTGGGGCGTTCTACGTCCGCAGGTCCGGCGACGGACATGGTGTTCCTGTATATCATCATGGGACAAACGGCAGAAAGGTGTTGATGTTTGGTATGGTGGGACAGACGGATTGAATATTTTCAGTTTTCAGAGGTTTTACTCAAACAAGACACATCTACTCTAAAGAGGCATCAGAACCGGGGAGCTATAACCAAGTACCTCCTTGTTGACAGGTCTGCGTTTGACTGTAAGGCAGAATGAACCGAAACCTAGGACCGGAGCAGAAAGTATGGCCCTTCACGCCCCGTGCTCGTCTGACTTGATGAACTGCCCGATTCAAATTGGATAGCTTCAAGACGTCAGTCTGCATCATTTCAGACAACGAACCACTGCTGTGCATGTATGCACAGCGACGCGAACAACGTGTGATGGCTGCTCTCATTAGAAAATCGATACTCGAAATGTAAGATAATATATTAATTATTCAACGTACCACACACAATTACGTCGCCACTACTACAGTAGTAGCAGATAGAACATGCAAAATAGAGCGCCAGCTTAGATCCACGCAGGATATTGGTTGGAATCAACACAAGGCAAAAACCTCGTACTGCAGCAGGAAAACCACGAGCCGTAGCAGCAGCAGTGTTAACAGTATTTGTATGAATAGTCCTTACGCAAGTTGTAGAAGACCTAGGAAAGAACAACTCTAACATGCACACAGTAGATGTACCTATCGATAACCCCCGAGATAAAAACGTGAGTTAGACATGCGCAAGCGTCGACTGTATTGCAAGCGGAGAAAACACATGGGTGGGCGTGATACCCTAGCGAGGCTCACACGCACAGCAAGGGTCGCCATGGTGTTTAGAGCGGAGGCGATGCCGAAAAACAGACGAGGTGCGGTCGAATAAACTTCCCCAGCTAGGGCCGTAAAATGATGAATGCAAAACAAACCTATCAACAACGTGAGGCATGAGTTATCACACCATTGCATGTATCACCATGCTGAATTTCAAGTTTCGAAGGCGTATGTGCTGCTGTGTGTATTGGAGGACGCAACGTCCGTGCGTCCCTGATGATCACCAGAAGGTACACATGCGAGTATTGTACCAGAGGTATGACGGAAGATCTGAGTTAAAAGTGTTAGTATGGAATTTGGCACGGGAACTGTACGAGCTAGTTTGTCAAATGCTGCCCTGTGGCGAGTAGAACAACAGAGAAAAACAGCGGCGGCAACTTCACCACAGAAAGTTCCTACTTGGACGGAGAATTATGATTGCCACCATATAAGAACCATATTTTGAATCACACATATAAAGAGACGTCCACTCGAAACCAGTGACCGAGGACGACATGGGAGGGTAAGGTAGCACGCTCATAAGCTGGACTGGTGGTCTATACGTGGTATGGTTGTAGGTGCTCAAGTAAAGTTTCGTGGCCTTTGCTTATCATCTGAGCTGACATGCTGTAAGAACGACGGCCACCCCTTGGATGGAGGTGGCTGTACCTCTTGGTCAAGCGAAACAGTGGCGTACCCGATTTTCTTTAAACGTGTGCAGTATTATGGCAGCACAGCAGACAGTAATAGGCCAAGCTGACACCAGCCTGCTACGGTTGGCCTGAAACCGTGCAGCAATATTACATGACCCCAACAAGTACGCTTCGAAACGAAAATCCAAGTTTGTACAACAAACGAGCATCAGGCAGTGTGGAGGTAGCTATTTGAGGTTCGCATTTAGCAAAGTGTCCAGTTACTCTGTGTACAGGGTGGGCCGTGCACCTTGATAGCGTCGCGGACATGTATCCTATTTATTTCAGCTCCACGGGTGTTGGGTTGGTAAGGTGCATTGTCCGTGACTCTCTTCGAACAATCCTGGTTGTTCAGGTTGTATTCGAGTAAGTACACGTGAACACGTATATGCCTACTGTAGTACGCACAACCAAGGCCAATAATGCACTGATACCATTACATGGTGTTTAGCAAAATTACTCGGTATATACCTGGGCTTGAAATTGTTCATTAAGTTGCACTTTCCATTTTGCTCAAGACCAGGTTTTGGGTGGTCAAGAGAGCCCTTCACGTAAGGAGCGTCAGACAAAAACAGTGCTGGCCTTGCCGTAGTACTCACAACCTTGCATAACTCCACAACGAGAATGCGATATCTTGGCTGCTGTACCCGGGAATAAAACTGTACATGATCCCGCATGTAACTATGGTACACCGCCAACCTCTAGTAATAGTTTGTGGACATATCTTAAAACACAACGGGGTATACTTACAAGGCTGGGGTTATTGCCTTTTGTCTGGGGAGATAGGAAGTTATGGGTGTTGGACTTATCTAACAAGTTCGTCACTGAAGCGCCGCCGATTCACGGCTCCAGACCTCGCTATGCTATGATCACCGACTGTGAGGCAGGGGAAACCAAAATTGCCCCAAATTCATCACCGTAAAAATACCAAACGTTATACTCGTAGTACCACTTTGTGGCTCATTTTTCTTCCCGACTTTTATTTCGCCAACCAAAGATAAAGGCTGTGCAGCAGCAGTGCCTATGGTCAAAACAACATATTACTCGTATGTGTTCAAAAAATGGTACGTATCATTTCCATATACTTACCCGGTGTACGTCATACGTACATATTATACGTATCGTTCTCGTATATAGTGCAAAGCATGTATTATCGTATATATTTGCGGAACAATAAAAGAGCCAACCAAGATAATGGCGTATTGTGCCTGGCATCATCTCAGGGGTCAGATGATGGCGAGACACCTCTTTTTGTTAGAATGTTCAATCTTGGGAACATAGTGGACCAACTTTATGCTCCATATGAGGGGTACACCCATTTTCTTTGGCACTATGTTGCGGATAAGATTATGAACAAGCCACAAAGTAATACCATAACATTTGGTCTAAGCTCATGTTTTTTCATCGCAAGTCTATGCTGTAGGCCAACGTAATGTATAAAGGAGCTGGTCAAATTATGCCACACATGGCGACTATACGAAACGAATAAAGCGGATGGATTTGTTAAATAGGCGAAAACATAGAGGAAGAAAGTAGACCACCACCACATGCTTACAACAATGGGACATGAAGAGGAATACTGCACACACAAAGAAACTCTCGTAGAGCACCTATTCGTTGACTGTCTATCCATACAACGCCTGCGGTGTATTGTGAAATATTGGATTCAGTCAACCACTTCCCCCGCTCAATTGCCAAATAGAGTCGCCTTAAACGTAACCAGATTCGGCGACACTAGGTACGCGTTGCTGGCTGCGTGTGAGTGGGCGTGTTCTGTAGGGTGTTGCATTGACGCTACCTTGGTGGGTTTGGTGAAAAGTCATATACCGGTGTACCGGCATTGTTAGACGTCGTATGCTTCAGAGAACCAGATGTAGAAATCCTCTTCAGAGAATATCAGCTTCAACCATCTCGAATCGGGCCGTTGAGAACAAGGCGTGTGCGTGAAAATTGAAACACACATTCGCTAGAAGTAGTTACAAGGTCAAGGGTTTGAACACCGGGAAGGCCTTGCGTTCTCTAACACTCATGCCCCATTGATTTTCGCTTCCTGCTTTAGATTCCGCGGTGTGAATGAAAAAGTGGTTTCACAACCGAGTAGTCATTGCACCTGATGCTTTATGTCCCCCGGTTGCAGAAGATGAGAATCGCAACGGACAGTGGTGGAAAAGTCGTCCAAGTATCAGTACCTCCGAGTACCAGTCATGTCCGCTTTGAGCGCCCTAGGGACTCGCGATGACTCAGGCCGTTAACCTTTCAGTACGCTAGGGACTCGAGAGGACTCAGTCGTTCCAGCTTTCAATACAGTAGGGTTTCGTGGTGACTCAGTAATTTCACCTTCGAGTACCCTAGGGACTCGTGAATACCCAGAAACTATCGTAGCGTTCAGTACCCTGGGGGCTCACGAAGACTCTGCCGTTTCTGCTCATCGTACGATCCCAAGATGTTGATTATGCCGTTCTTGTTGTTTGTGGTGGTCTTGGTTGTGGTGGTGTGGTGGTTGGGGCTGCTGCAGACGATACTGCTTCTACTTGTTGCTGATGTTCGTTGTCGAACACCTGCCACCCGAGGTATCGTTTGAACAAACAGCAGTACGTACTGCCCACTTCTTGTGGCGAACGGAAATACTTTACTGCACCACGCGGCAGAACAATCGCTTTCGGGCACTCTCGGCTTGCCTATATTTTATATCTAATGACCATAACGGGCATGCGCGGAGTCATAGGCAGGTGTTCTCCCGCCCCGCGAATCCCGCCCTGTACGCACATATGTACAGTTTTGTTTGTGAAATGTTCGTACTTTTCGCAACTATTTTCTCTTCGCACGAGCACTTTTCGGCAAAACGCTAAGTACGCCGACAGAGGAGGCCCGTGCGCACACGCTGGTCGAGGTCTGAGCTCGATCCGAGCACTGTAGCTCGCGTGGCGGGTGCTAAAAGTTGTTTTCGGCGGGAGTGGATAACACGATTTCCCGGGTTTATCTGCGTGAGGCCCTTTTTCTTCAGTCGTGAGTTGTTTTGTGAGCTTCTTGCCCGGATCACGGGGTGGACAAGACGACAGCAGCAGCACCATTGAGAGTGTGCTACAGTACAACCTCAATGTTACAAACCCGCCTCCCAGCAGCAGCAGCAGGCACTACGACATGAACGCGCGTGCCGGAGATCCGTGCTGTACCGTGGACAGTTCGCTTTTGTCGGACCCGGCGATCTTTCTAATCGTGGTACCTGCAGATCGATGCTCATATGTACGAATCTCTCCGCTGTCGGAAATGTAAATCAGCGTTTGTTCATTTAAGATATATTTATAAAGTATACTTACAATTCCGGACAGGAGTCGTACTACACTTCTGTGCGCCTCGGAAACAGGTCTCTTCGTGCTATTCTCTGTACTTTTGCTACGAGTAGTTGCTTTCAGGGCATGTCCAAACAGAAACAAAAAAAGAAAAATTAAAAGCCGAATGAAAATAAAAGGGCGCCGATTGGTCCCTGGCACAAACGTGTTCCGACACGTGCTACGGTAGAGGTGCACCGTGTTTTTTCTGAGGCTTCTCACATGAGCGGACTAACTCCCCACCTAAAACCAACCCGATGAAACATCCCATGTTCTCTCTAGACATCCCGAAACGTTACATTGCGAAGATAAGGTGACACTCCGCCGATTTCGAGTTAAGGGCCCGAATTAACGAGTATAAAATAAATTCAATTTGGAAAAAAAGGAATTCAAATTCGCTTTTCATTGGTCAACACACGCACCAGCACCCCCCAAGACCCCAATATTTGGTGCTGGTGCGCGTGTCGACCAATGAAAAGCGGGTTTGATTTTTTTTTTTTCCAAATTGATTTTTTGTTTTTCTTCGTTAAAACGGGCCCTTAAGGAGCTCCATCATTCAGAAACAATCTTGTCCAAAAACTACTACCTCCAACATAGCACGCGTCTTCCCCTCCGTCTTTTTCGTTCTGAGAAAATCAACGATTTCCAACCTATTTGCGAAAAAACAAAACGTTGGCAGCTGAACAACGAAAAGGAAAACGAAGGCACGAGCGCAGCAACAATTCAGCGTGTCCTACTGGTCAGCGCAGCCCCGTCAAAATATCACATCAGGACTGCCGCGCGCAGCACGCAACTCACAGCTACCACGGCAACAACCCTGCACACATCCCCCCGAAAATATCCAGCAGGCCAACCACAACACCAGCCCCGACGCTCTGGGGCCTTTGTTTGCTGGCGTTCGAGCCAAAGCGAAGATAATTTGGGTAGAGTTCAGCATGATGCCCTCGAGAATGAGGTTGGAAGTTCGTTCTCGGTATAATATGAATTTTGATCCCGGGGCGTCAACATTGAACACAAGACCACCTCCATGGGAGGCCCAACGACCTCCCGGTATCGAATTGTCGTCGCGTCTGCCTGCTCTTCTGGTGGGCCTGTAGTGCCAAGCGCTAGGCTGTCGGCGTGTGTCTATAGTTGCGAACAGCCGACAGCTGGTGCTCCCAGTTGTTTTTCGCCTGCATCTTGCTGTTCCCAATTCGTTTCTGCTTGGACACATCGGCTAAAATGGTATCGAAAAGTAAACGGTTTTGTTTTTCGTTATTGATTTTCGTTTCTGTTTGGGCATGCCCTCATAGGAGCCAGCAATCCGGCACCAAACCACACCACCACCACCACCACCACCACCTCTCTTCTGCTTGCTGCTGCTGTTGATGGGTTCGATGTGTCATGCGTCTACCCTGCATGCTGCATGCCAACGCATGCGATGATAGCAGTGTTCGGGCGATCTGACTCCAAAAACGAACAATAATTATTTCTGGCAAGCAATCACGTAACGTGTAGGATCCGACTTCCCGACTTGAATATAGAACGTGAGTTCAAATCCCCGGATATGTTTCCTTTTATTTGTTTTGCTTGTAGGTAAAAGAGTACGTCTGTATGATGAATGTGGTTTAATGATATTTACCGGTGCCAGGTATAGAGTTGTACGTATCCATTTTAGCAAATGCCCGGGTACTCTCGCGAGTGCAACTAGTAAATATTTACTACCCTGAAACTCTTTATCATTACACGTCACGGGTACGATTATAGCACGTCCATACTCGCGATAATTTAGGGCCCTCTGTAATTGTATTGTGGCTAAGATGTAATACGGAACCCAACATACATATATAGTTGGGCGTAGGATATGGCATTTTTACATAAAAAGGTAAGACACTAAACCGGCGTTTCGAATATACACGTATACACCTGACTAATAAGCACTTGACTTAAAAAGCGGAAATACTCGCGAGTACCCGGACATTGTTTTCACAGAGATTTGGTCAGTACTCGTTGGCCGCGAGCACTCGATCCGCAGGCGCACGACTGATTCATTGTGTACCAGTAGTTGTGTGTGTTTTCTGTGAGCGAGAAATATTTTTTTTTAAATGTTTTCTCCTTTATTTTTTGTTCGTGCGCGTTTGAACGTATACCACCAAAAACAAAGTAAATTTTGACCGCCACACAAAGACCAAGTCACTTTTGATCCCGCGGCACTAACCACCGCTCCACAAAAACCCAACAGTTAATTTCGACCCTAACACTGAAGTAAAGTCATGCTCGATTCCAACTCAAAAATCAAGTCCACTTCGATGCCCCGACACAGAAATCAAGCCAACTTCGACTACCCACACGAGATCCAAGACAATTGTAATCCCCACACTAAAGCCAAGTCAATTTCAATACCTACACTAAAACCAAGTCATGTTTGTCCCGCCCACAAAAACCAACTCAATTTCGATCAAGACACTAAATAAAACAGCAATATGACGTATGTACATACCTGGTAAGGTGGGGAAGTAAATACAGAAAGGAGTGACACTTCATTAATTTATGTGTACGTACGAGTACGCATGGGTTTCTTTTTTGTTTTGGTTGGCTTTGATTTTCTTCTTTTGAAGGAGGTCTGTGAGTGATCAATGTTCTCATGGTGCATATTTCTTGGAGGGCAAACGAAATCATAATAATAAGAGAAGTCGTTTTGGAATTCAACACTAAAGCCAAGTCAATTTCGAACCCTACACGGAAAATCAAGTCAATATCGACCCCCCACGCTTAAATAAATTTCATTTCGATCAATTCATCATTTCCTTCCCGCGTAAAAAACAGGTCAACTTTTAACCCACACAAAAAACATGTCATCTTCGGCCAGCTCACAAAAACCAAGTCAATTTACACGCTGTTAGGTTTTCAAATTTGTTGTAGCGCCTCTCCCCTAGGCACGTTCGGGAAGGGAGCCTTGCAAGTATATACAATACTGGTTTGCTGCTGCTGGTCTGTTTTGTGTCTGTGTGTAGGATGTGAGCGTAACTATGACGTGTGGTCTAACATCTCGCTTGGTGTAGGCAGATTGATACGGCACTGCCGTAGATACACAGCAACAGCAACAACAGTTGATGTGTACCAGACTTTTATATGTGTGCGTCGGATATGTGACCGCAGAAGCGTACTTGTAAACTCGGCAAGGGCATTATCCGTGGGCAGTGTCGAAAACACTCGCCACTTGCACATTATTACTAGCCATCATTGGGCAAAACGCTTTTATCCTTTGGGTATTGAGATCCAGGAGAGATCACCGGCGCCCATAGAAGCCGCCGGCGTGCCCCCCTTCCACACTCCTACGCACTCCTTTTTATTTCTTTTTTTTTCAAGCCCATTCATTATCTTCGCACTTCCGTCTTTCTCTCTCCCTAGTCGTAACTCAGATCCGGGGTCACAAAGTAGGCTCCTCTCCCTCCTCCCCCACTATGGTTCTTGCCTTGCATTTTTATCGCGAGAAGTGTTCAGCACTTTCTTCCCTCGTCAACTCTGGTCGAATTTTGCTTACCCACGCTATAATACGGTTTATTTTACGGTTATGTACGGTGCAAAGCCTGTATAATCAGTACTATAGCGAACTTCGAAAAAAAAAAAAGTTTAAAATAGGGAGACGTGCCAGGGGAATCGAACACCTGACCTTCTCGTCTACAACAGGTCACGATCACCTGCTGAGCTGCATTTAACAAATGTTTAACCGTGGTCGGTTCATGCGGTTTTATCGAAAAGGCCGAAATATTGAAATCGCAACTGAGCAGGTTAGACGATGGATGTCGGAATACAAGTTGGTTGGTTGGATCCCCTGGTCGTATGCCCCTCTTTGATCGCGTTTTTGTCTGTCCGACTTCGTTATAGTACTGGTTTCATAGCGAATTAGTGTTTTACTACCAGTGACGACGCCAAACCGTAAAGAACCCTAATAAAATATTATTATATATATATGGTAGCCGGTCGCCCCCGGTGGTCTAACTGGTAGCCACGAAGCCTGTAGGGCCGGATGTCGAGGGTTCGATTCTCCCCATGGAGGTTTTTATTCTCAAATGACACCACTGTCGAGAGCGCA
>MEHQ01001953.1:0-11965 GCA_008828725.1 Saccharina japonica
GATGCTAGCTGGTCCTGTGGTTCTGCGGCATCGACTATGTTGTTCGCCATGCTGCGCATATATTTAATTGGGTTTATTGTCATTCCGGTATGAGAATACATAATTCGAACGCAAATAAACTTGAAACGTTTTAAAACTGTGTATACAAGCTGGTGCACACCTCTTTATACCCATACAACAGACAGGCGCGAAGGTCGCAGGCACACGTGCGCGATCTTCTTCGATCGTTCTAACAAGCGTAAAAATAGCCGGCGACGATGAAGTGGGCCTACGCTGTACATTGTTTGTTTGCGGAACTCTACAGCTCTTGTGTACGAAGTGTGCTATTCCACACCAACCTGTAGGTACAACTCGTTCAGATTTGGTCGAAATCTTAGCTATAATATGTTGGGATTATGCTGATTCGCCTGTTTCGAATGCTCCCTGTATACCTTGGCAGGAGGCCGTGGCATTCCCGGAGAACGAGCCCTACGAGTTCCGTCTAATGTCAGGCCAGACGATCAGGCTCGAAACCGACGGGTCCTTCTTCATCGACAACAGGAGGTGCAGGGGGGACGCGTTCATGGGGGCTGACCTGTGTTAACATGTCCAATGGGTGTCAATGATGAATATACCACCCACGAAGACGGTGTCATTCGTCACGTGTTGCCTCGATGTGCCAAAGGCATACACGGAACTTCTACTGGTTTCAGGGGCAACTTTGTCTAACACAGGCGGTTAATATTTCTTCATCATATGTCGTAGTGTTGTGTTTGACCTCCGATTCGACACACCGGATGTGGGAAGGTTAACTGTCAATTACTTGTAATGTTGTCGGAACGGTGGTGTATTTTATAAACGTTATGTGTATAACTAGTTTTTGATAAAACCGACGCGTGAATCAGTCACAAGATTGCTTTACCACCCTACTCCTGTATCGCGCGTTTGAGATATTCGTCAAAGTAATTACCATGATATGATTTGTTCAAGAAGAATCTGGGTCCACCTATATGAATAACATATATTTGGCGTGGGCGGGGGCGCTTGGCGTGGGCTGGGGCGGTTGGGGCATAGGGAACATGTGCTATATATATTGGGTTTCTACCTGCCATTGTTGTTGTTTTGTCGACGTCGTTGACCAAAGCTTGAAGTACATGCAGGAATGGTTGAGGCTAGGGGACTGCCGTCTTTGGTATACTGCCACGCTGGGATGGAGCGACCCCAAACATCGTAAACGACACCATTCGAACCCAAGTGGCTCTCAAACCGCCATGGTTGTTCTAAGTGCTTTGGTTTGGGTTTGTCTGGCCCGCCTGCCCGCCCGCGCGTATGGCGTTAACGTGCCTTGTTTGCGACTGGAAGGCATTGTTATAATCTACTGTTATCCGATGGATGTCCAAGTACACTGTTCATGTTTGTTGTGGTATAGGTAATAGTTTTGGCACATGCAGCAATAGCTACCACCGTCTCGTCTGGTAATGCCGTCAAAGTCAAAGTTTTCCTGTGTTCGTAAGTATTGGGAACATTAATACTTGTCTATGTGCACCGGTGACTGCGTGTTTCGTCTTGGGTGCAACGGGTTGGAGTGTATATTTGTTCAGTGATGTATATCTGCATCGCACAGTCAGCCCTGAACAAATGAAGAAAGCAAGCTGCAGAGCACTGACTGAAAGAATGAAGTAATTAAGCCGCAGAACAGCTCGATCCATCTGCCGTCTGCCACGGATAGTTGACGGTTGCCTGTATGTGAGGGGTTCTACATGGTCCCTCTCGAGGAGTGTACATCAGTCGTTGATGGCGTGCGTCTTTAGGACCTTACGAGATGTATTTGTCAAGTGGAACTGATCCTTCTAGTAGTCATACCGTGTTGTTCATTGGTGCCTTGCATTAAACTTGTGATGCAGACGCACAATTATCCATTCGCCACAACGGCCATTCTGATGTGATCCAGTGGTCGGGGTGTACTTGACCCGCCCACCCGCTCCGGAAACATGGCATCTTCAACGCTGGCTTTGGGCTGGAAAGCATGATCCTCTTGAATCGAGGAGGATGGCCAAGTTCACTGGTGTTTGACGCTTGGCTGCATTCATCGTAGTTCAGAATACTCACCACGGTATTGTGTGGTATTGCCGTCCATTTTAAACTTTTCTGTGTGTCGGGAATCATTCGGAGAATGTATACAAGTCCCTGTGCAATATTGACTGCATGCTCCATCTTGCGCGGAAAGGGGGTGGAAACCTCTATCTGCTGAGTAGCTTATGTACGGTACAGTCAGATGTAAATTATGTCAGTATGCAGGCTGCAGAAACCAATGTCGACCTCCCGTCTGCCATGGACTTTGGACGGTTTCTTGTACGTAATCGCATCTCCGTTGTTCCTCTCGACCCATGTAGCGCTGTTCATGGTGCGCGTCGTTGTAACCTCATACAGCGTTTCTAGTAATGTATAGTGGAGCACCCAAGAATACACGCTATTGTATATGTATCATATCGGATTTCGATAAAATCAACTGCGGATAATTTGAGTGCAATCGTGGAGGTTTGGCGTGATTCGTACACCACACGCCGGTAGAATTACCCAGCCCCACGTGCAAAGGTCAGCACCGGATATGATCGGTTGGGTAGTCTCTGCAAAGTGATGGGGAGGCGAGAAAATTCAATAATGCATGAGTTTTATAGTTTGAATCACGTTTACTTGGACAGTGTTTCAAACATGATTGACAAAATCGTCATGAGAAATGGACCAGGAAAGGATATCGATAGTTTCCCTTACTGACATGCCTCAGAGTTGAGACACTGTGTCAAGTCCCCGGCGACAACTGGGTTAACAAAGTTAAAATCACCGTACTACCCCGTAGTACCGGGCACAAGGCTGCCGTCAGTTCCGCTTTGCCAACACCAAAGCCAAGCCCTGCACCCGTGCAAACCCAAATTTCTTCGGTTATTTCCGATTGTAAAACACTTGTTACAATGTCCTTTGTAGCAGAAACGTACCGAGTTTCTTATATATTTGGTGTGTAACAGCATCGTTTCAAGTCAGTATTGGTCGCTTTAAGCCCGCAGTCGCCTTATATCGGGACCACCACTGTATTTTAGACACCGCTTCCGATCTTCTTCAGTTAATCGTGGAGGGTGTGGGCGTATGTATTCGGTCTATGGCCCCACGACTACGAGAAGTAAAGTTTTCGAGATTCAAACTCAAATAGTGCGTCGAGAATAGGCCTCGTTTTGGTGGTCCAGCTAAGCAAAACCGACAAATATGTATATTCATATCACGTGGATCATGTTGTATTCCTATTTATTTTATATTTTCAGGTGTGTTGCGCTCGAACAGTATAGTGTTAACGTTCCAGTCCGATATTAATCGAGTTCCCTGTAGTATCACAGTACGTACTCGTAATTTATCTTGTTTCGCTCTGAACGAACGATGGATAATTTCGTTGTAATATTATCCTCTACTCGTGATAGCTGTTTCCCCGGATACTACAGTAGATATACAGAAGTACAGTAGGCACAATGCTAACGCGGGTACTTGAAATCAGGCCTGTTCATAACAAAACCAACATGTTTTCAAATACCTCACGCATTTCTGTCAACAACACCAAGTCTTCACTTCTATTGCTATAACGATCCTACATTTCATAACTGCCGCTCAGCAATGTATGAGTGAAGTCGTGAGAGGGAGATTGGTTGTGGCTCATATGCATTGCCTCTTCTTTGCTGTGAATGTGTACATTATGCATACACCCCAGACACAAATAATACCACTATCTTCAGTAGTAACAGGATAAAGTACGCGGGAGAATTTGTACCAACATTTTAATATATGTATATCTTCGACGAAACAGGAGATTGTGGGCGTATATGCCCACGAATACATAGGAGAAACAACATTCATGTTGCAACGCTCATTCTGTGTGCGCCGCGAACAGGCCTCATGATTTTGGTGGTTCATGCTTGAAATACAACACCTATATCTCCCACGCTCGTCATGTAACGTCATCTTCGTGACTTACAACATAATAAGGCAATATTTTGTTTTACTACGTTGTGAAGCGCAATAAGGTCACAGGGTGCATGCATACACGAAGTTCACCTCTGAAACCTCATCCGTCCACGGTAGTAGTATCACGACAATTCTTAATAGTTGTACCAACAACTCCAAACGTCCTCACCATTGCCATAGCGGTACCACTACTGCAGTGCTGATGCCCATAGCATATCATACGTGTAGTGGTGAAGTGTAGATATAGAGAGAAGCTTTGGTCCTTACCTCTGGTGCCTTTTCTCTTCTTACGAGTATTGAATTATTGTTTTCCACTATGTGGTCAAAATTATATATGTTTTAAAATCATCGTGTTTTCGACCCAGGTTGTAGTTTAACGTTGAGCATTTAATCACCGAATGCCTTTATTTATGATTGTTGTCTCGATACGTCATTATTTCCTGGAATTCGCTCTCTCTCCTATGTATGTGGAAAATCAATATAATGTATATATATAGAATATCACACATGGATTGCAAAGATAACTTTCGACGAAGTACTCGATCTCACGGCTGACGGTTTTTATTTCCTCTTTTTCATGAGAGTAGTAGATCGTCAACAAGATACTTTATTAGCAACAACACATCGCATACCTTATACTGGTACCTGCTACGTACCAGTACACCCTACCATGCGCCACACATGGCGCCCTTGTCGTCCGTGTTGGAGTAAACAGTCTTATCATTGCAGTACTGTTAGTATAGTTTCATACCACGCGTTAGGTGCGACCTTAGACTGTTCTTGGGATCTTAGAGATGTCGAGCCGCAACGTACTACTTGGGGTCTCACGCTAATTGTGATTATATATGAAGATCAAAGCTCCACAAATGGCCGGCACCCCCCCTAGGCCCAATATGGGCGCAAACACCTCGTTGTGGAGAGACATGAACAATGTAGAACACCATCGAGAGGTGGTCGACACCTTGAGGGCTTTTTGCGACTTTGCGCAATGTCTGCACGTCTCCACAAAAATATCAGTTTACTCCCACATTGTGCGGGGGGCGTCCGGCGGCCATCTGTGTCCTATAAAGGTATGGTGTGTAATGCTGCGTTAAGTACCTGGTAATTCCGTACATTTAAGCGGTGGTGTTTTCAATCAACCAAAAACACTCTACAATACACAGCAGCAAGTACCAAGCGTAGTGGTATTTCCGTCTGCTGCAAGTTCGGCCAAAGTGGTAGATCGTACATTAAATCCGAAAAAAAAACGTTTTCCTGCTCTGCTCTTGCTCTGCTATACGAAAATACTTGTAAAGTTGTTATACGATCCTGTCTACTCTGGCCTGTCACTACTACAGGGAATAACGCGATACGAGATATCTTGGAGTCAACATATAAAATAAGCGACCGAGCTATTTTATTGACACAAAAACTTGAAAATGTTGGTATGTTAACCTGATGTTAATATTTTACTATTACGGTATACTTGTACCTGTGTGCTTCGCATACGATCAACCAATCAATGTGCTCCAACTCCCCGCCGACGGGCATACCATCAGCATTCTCGGATATATCGCTAGGATAATAGTAATAATTAAATATGGTGTATTAGCTACACTATTAATAGTCCACAAAGAGCACGGTATCGCAGGTGTCAACTTTGTACATAGCAAGAAGAGTCCACGATCGCACGCACCTACCTGTGGTATATAACCTGCACCAGGCATTAAATATGTACCATGATCTGAATACGTGTGTATCATATATCGTGTGCTTCGTAGGTGAAAATTAACTAGTAGTCTCTTGATTTCGTATGGATTAATTAAACAATGGCGTTGCTGTCTCGCAGGCTTTTTTGGTGGGTGTGCCAAAAACGAGGGCCGGGTGTCGCAGCATCGAACTAAACTGTTTCCGCAGAGAAAAATTGAATCCATCGTAAAGGGTTGCAAAATATGTTGTGCGCGTATTTATACTGCTTTTTCACTGTCGGGTGGGTTGCGTCATCATTGGCGAGATCATATTGTGGTGGTGTTATCCCCTAAATAACCGGTCCCGCGTTATTGGGGACAAACTACTTGGAATTAGTGGAGGATAAGTTTTGCACTCCCGTTTGTGGGGACAAACTACTTGGAACTACTCCTGTAGTGTGGGATAAGTTTGGCAGTTCTAAACGTTAACCTCGCGACATACTAGATACCTTTGCATGGATAGTATTAGTATTAATAGTAGTACAACACAAACACCAATCGCGTTGCTTAAACTCAACCTATCGGCTGTATTGTGTCGTTCACAACGTTTTTGGTGGTGTGAATCCTGCGGGGTGTTTTACACAAATAAATGTTTGCGTGACAACCTTTTTCTCCTTCGTCTTATACCATTCGCCAGGTTGCTTCTTTAGGATCCGGAGGCATGACAACTACTACTGGTCAGATTGCTAGGGTTTGAATGCACGGGTCTGGCAGGGTGCCGATTAATTTTCGCCTTTCACATCGCAATATATCTCTTTGTGATTGGCCAGGTTGATACCTTACACAAACATGCTGCAAGTTGGCGACAGTCTTGTGATACTGGTCGTGTGATTGCTTGGCGCACACGGCGGGAAAGCATGCCGACTGTGCCACCCCTTCTTCAGTCCGCTTCCCCTTCTCCTGATCACCCTCTCTTGCTAGCGCCCGCCACATGCCCTGGTCATCCACCAGCCAGCTACAACCTCCAACCTCAGCACAACAAAACTCAACCTGCCATCACGTTAAACGTTTTACAACATTATTGACTTCGTGTCATCTCGATTGAGAACGAGTACGACGACGACAACTTTCCTTTGCCAATTCGTCAAGATCTTCGGCGGCCATACGTATCGTTCTGACGTTGTGGAGTGCATGTGTGTGTGTGTGTGTGTGTGTTCTTCACATTAAACCTTCCTTTCTACCCGTCGACATCCAGCACACCCAGTGTCCGTGCCGATTCATCATCCTAAAAAGGTACCAGTTCTGTGGTCACAAAACTACGACACAGAGATACTACACTCAGTGCAGTAAGCAGAGCAGACCATGCAATGCCATATGCGACAGGCAAGACCTACCCTGCTAGCAATCCAGGTGCATGCAAGAGAAAAAAAAGAGAATGGTACCCCATGGCTAGCGATGTATCACACGCTGGGGTGGGTTTCCGTGGCGTGTTTCTCCTTAAACAAGAGGGGCACACACAACGGAAGCAATGGCTTTCGAAGGTCTCATTGAGAGTTTCCATGAATATATCGCTCTCTCCCTGTTGTCGATAGAACCAGCTTGGATATCCAACGAGGGGGTGCGTTCTACAATAATAGTAGTGAGTGTTGTTGTTTTTCCTCGCTTGCGGGATATAGAGTGTATCACTTGGTCGTGGGAAATATACAGTTTCAGACGGAAATGTAAGGACCGTTGCTTTTTACGTGTGATCATTCGAAGGCTCTTATATTCCCGTCCAGAGTGATACTGATTTCCAACATAATCCCAGCTCCGACACCTATAAATACAATTTGAGTTACGTAAACCTGTGTCGGTCGTTACAGTTGTGAGTGGACCGTATGACAGCTCTTCTTTGTGACGAACGGCCCAACTTTCGACCGACAGTTCTTCGAAGTGCTGCTGCTGTACCAGGTAGTTTATTCATAGATTTGAAAAACTACGTCAGCTGTGATGAGTAGGTTTTATTAGCTTTGTCACTTTTCACTTTTTGCTGACAGCAGCACGTCTGACTGGTAGTCGCAACGGCGACACTGAGCTTCGGACGACAATGCAGGCAAAGTATCACGACAACAAGACAAGAGAACGGGGGGAAGAGGAAAGGTCCTGCTCTGCTCTGCTCTGCTGTTCTGCCTGCCTGCCTGACTGCTGCTGCTACTGCTGCTGCTGTTCTTCTGCTGGCTCTGTGTCAGCATCTTCCGTGACGTACGAACGCGACACCTACCACTTACGTTATTTATGCCAGCAACGACAGACAGACAGCAAAACGTATGCATACTTTCAAGCATATCAACGCAAGACAGACTATCACAGGAAAACAAGGACATGGGGGCAAGGGGGGGGGTCCTACTCTGGTGCTTCGCTCTGCCTTTGCCTGCTGCTGCTTGCTACTGCTGTGCTGCTGCTGCTGAGCTGCTGTATGAGTGTGTGTCTGTACGCACAGTAGTTGCTGCTGATTTCTTCAACCGCAAAGTACGACAACGTGAAAAACAAAAACTATGTGTTCGTCACTTGACATCATACATTTCGACTCTTCCAATATTATAAGAAGGATATCTAAAACAATATGTATTTATGCACCCAGCTGGGTTGAAATTTATTGTACACCCAGATTGCTATTATATACCTGGTAGATTTTACTGCGTACTCGTAGTGCACCAAAAACCCCGATCCAACGACCGATACGTAGGAGGACTGTTCGCGTTTCGCGCTCTCGGTTCACGGTTCGCGCTTCGCGCTCACGACCTCCGGCTTATAGTATTTCACGGAACAACTCGTTTATTACTGTATTGCTGCTGTACAGGTATATCAGGTATTAAGAGTGATGTAGCGTAGTTACTTGCCCGGCGGATAGCTTGCTGTTTTTTTTTCACTTCCCGTCTGCGCGAGAGGCACGCTTTTTTCACTATTTTACGGGAAATTCACAGGAAATCCTCTGTAAACAATTGCTCCTAGAAAGTAAACAAGTCGTACCCGTACGAAATACGTTCTTGGGTACGAGTATCATACAATACGTACACCGCCCCTATGTACGAGGGCAGAGTGTCTTCTTTGTGTCTTCGGGTCTGATGAAAAAAACAGAGGTATACATTGTCGACTCGTCCATGGACCACCATAGACCACAGTATATAGGTTGCCGCTCTGTATTTTTGTTTCTGCTCTGGTACTGCTAAAGTACTGCGTACGGGGGGGCACAACATTACTACTACGAATATACTTTTCTTGCGTCGCCCGCATTTGGACGGTTTGATGTAGACTATCTTTTAATGCACTGCAAGCATTGAAACTCATTGTTGCCACACTAATCCGCCATATAACCAAGATTCAACTGCAATTTTAGGCGGACTATCATAGTCTAAACACAACTTCAAGCAAATTGTATTCGTGCAAGAATAAACACCCATTTTACAACCACTCTAAAGGAAAGCCTTGTGTATATATACGTGGGTCCATTTAGTTTTTCCAAGCCAATATCAAATATGCCGATATGGGCGCAAACATAAGGAACGTTGGGGTATTAATATGAACTATTAGCGGTCCTTTTGTTTCGTCCATAGGGGAGATACTATTTTCCGATACCACTTACATTTTATTCCCATCATCTCTCCTTATTTTCGTGTCCCTCATTAGTCAAAATCAATTATTCCACACTACTGTACGTAGCTCAAGTAATTACTTTTTTTTAACAAAATCCACCCCTTCTCGGATACATACCCCTTCTGCAACATTAATTAATGGATTACAAGAACAAACTCATAATTATTTGTATATCACGTCCCTCTTTGAGAAAATAATTAACTACAACCCGTCTCCAACCCAAACCCATCCCTTACGACTGCTGTATACCAGGTATCCGTTATCGTGTGTCCCGTAGGTGAAACCTAGTCAAGTCTTCAATCAGTGTGGACTAATTTAAATGGTTATCTCCCCCTGTTGCAACACTTGGAAAAGCATACACTGGTGGGGCGTATGGGAGACATACACTGAAAGCACACAATATATATAGTTGTGTGCAGTGCATATCGTTTTCGCTTTGTTTTCTTTTTTCTCTTTTTCTCTCGCATGCACCTGGCTTGCTAGCAGGGTAGGTCTTGCCTGTCGTATATGGCATTGCATTGTCTGCTCTGCTTACTGCACTGAGCGTAGTATCTCTGTGTCGTAGTTTTGTGACCACAGAACTGGTACCTTTTTAGGATGAAGAATCGGCACGGACACTGGGTGTGCTGGATGTCGACGGGTAGAAAGGAAGGTTTAATGTGAAGAACACACACACGTATCGTACAGCAGTAGTAGGACGAGTACGCAGCATGTTTGTAAACATCTGCTACAATAAATAAGCACTCCTCCTTGTCGGCGCGCTGGGAAAGAGACCCAACTATATTCCGAGAAATGACGTAACAAGCAGAATTTTTTTTTTAATCCTCCGGCGGATGGGTAAAAGTAAAGCTTACGCCCTCCACACTTCCACGTCTCACTTCGTGTCGTGTGCCAATTCACTGAGCAGAAATATATGCGATGAGGCCAAACGCCAATCGAATTTGGTTTTAAAATAAGTGTGCCAGGTAAAATACATCGTATTCGGAACACGTACCAGTTACTACGTACAAGTACAGAAAACACCTTCAACGGATACATTGCAATGCACACAGGAGAGTGATGGGGGAACACAACTTGTCTTGAGGCTGTTGAAATGCCTGTCAGGAGTCGGTAGAGTCATTCACAACTGGGATTGCGGTATTGGTATACTTCGTATAGTATTAATAGTGAAATGTTGTCAAGTTATGACGTCTGATTGATATCATATTATTATGATACATAATATATTATTCCATGGTAGAACTACCGTACTGCGAATGGATTACGACAGTTTCGCCTCTATACATATGGTATACGAAGAATATGATTAGAACAAGCGCTGCACATTGCCATAATTTTATATTTATGTTTCAAGGCATCCGTATTGCTAGCATGTATAGGCCGTGGCTGTCATACATAGCATTGCATTTTCTACTCTGATTACTGCAGCATTACATTGCGGTATCTCTGTCGTGTTTTTGTGATCGCAGAACTGTTGTATCTCTCTAGGATGAAGAATTGGCACAGACACTGGATGTGCTCGATGTCGACGGGTATAGATAACGGTTGAACGTGGAGAATACACTCAGATGGCAAATGGAAAATTTACTACTACGCACTACCGGACATACATTACCGCGCCAGATAGCGCACGCTCAGACAGGAAATCCAAGCTGGTTTCGTCGAACTATACACATCTATATATCTATATCATTCCTGAGAAGCGGTTTTCTTGTTATAGGTGTTAAAATAGCGATGGTGAAGACTTACTTGAAGGTGTTGACACAAACACACCAGGTTGGTGATAATGTAGTGAACGGGCGTGAGTTCTAGGAAAATTACTGTAGCACGCGTGTTAACAGTCTTCGCCTGCTTTCTTCCGTAGTCTCGATTATACTACTACTTACTGCTGTAGGTGTACACATTTTGATCGCACGAGCACTAACTGCATTTTACGTCACGAAGATTTGGATCAGGCATGATCCATGCGAGAGAAACAAAAGATAAGAAAGATAAATACTGTTCTTTCTTATCTTGCCTGCTTTCTGTTTTCAATGCAACTAAAGAGGCGATAAATTTCTTAACTTTGTTTTTCTTGCTCGTGCGCCCATGCACCCAGACCCTCTTGTCTGTGTCTAAAATATAAATTACAGGAAATTCCGAACGTGGCGTCCAAAACATAGAAACCCATGTTGATCATAAACGAATGTAATACTGCTGTGCAGTAGGATATGCGTGCGGACAATAATATACATAAATCAGAATTTGATACCCCCATCAATGCGGTTCGGTAATGACACAAAACTGCAAAGTATCCCACATAACTCTGCTGTACAGAGTGGGCCGAGCAATCATCAATTTTACTGTCGAACCTGGAACCTATTGTGTGGGCTCAGGCCTGAGAGTATACTCGCAGCCACGATATGTGTGTGCGCGACCGACCTATGACGCACTTAATGTGGCAAACCTGAGGGCCAATCAATGGTCGAACTTACTATGGATGTGTACGTAGTCTACAGAAATATAAAAGTAATCGAATGATGCACACTAGTTTTCTCCGAACTTTTCATTTCCAAATGCTGAATCACAAACTGGGCGGGGTCTTAACGTCTACCAGAGCCCACTAGCGGCTACACCCCGGGAAACGTCTAAGAATATGGTCCATACTCTCACACGTATGCGGCAGATGGCGAACACGGAGG
>MEHQ01002939.1:0-65945 GCA_008828725.1 Saccharina japonica
AAGGAACAGCAGCAGCAGCAGCCATCAAGCAGCAGCAATAGCAACATACGAAACAGCAGTACGAAATAGCAGCAGCAGCAGCAGCAGCACAGGAGTACACACATACATACATACGCCCAACTATGCCGCTGCTACTACTCTATCTACTACAGTAGTACTGCTGCTGCCGCTGCTGCTGCTGCTCTGCTGTGGGTTACTACTCGTGTTCCTTTTCGTTCTTGTGTTTTTAGACGCTTCTGGAAGTCCTCACCTGGCGTGTGCCTTACGTCGCGTGTTCTCGCGGGTTGATGTCAGTTGGGCTGTTTGCATAATACGTCAGTACAATACGTCAGTTTGGCTGTTACGTCAGTTGCTGTTTGCGAAGAGCTCAGTTGGCCTGTTTGAAGGGCTGGTTGCGAAGCAAAAGGTCTGTTTGCAAAGAGCTGTGTATCAGTTGGTCTGTACGGACAAAGAGCATCGAGTAACACCGGACCTCTAATCGTGAAAGAATAGGTAGGTTTATATGTATGTACGTATGATATAATATTCAATATTCAAGAACATAAAAAACAACAGCTGTGAGACCGAGGGTTTCGTCGAATGTATGATATAATAGTGGTACAGCCACAGCTTCGCCAGTGGCGCTACCCATGCGTTGCCCATTATAGTACGTGTAGTATGTAAGTGTATACCCGGTATATGATAGTACTCGTATTATTAGTGTGTTGTGTTGCCTCACACTCTGAACGGCAACGTAAGGACACCCGTGCGGGGCGGTATCGACCCCGGGGGTGTCCGTTTTTGTTCCCAGGTTGCAGAGGTGTATATGTATGGGAGGATTTCTGATTTGGAGATGGGGACTTCCACCACCCCCAGGTGCAGCGGGACATCGACCATAAAGCCCCAGCAGCCACAGCGTAGATCAGCCGGTGGGGTTGAGGTTTCCACACCTTGAGGGGCGGTATCGACCCGGGGGGTGTCCATTTTCGTCCCCGGGTCGTTCGAGTTGTAGATGTATGGAAAATTTCATGATCCGGGGATGGGAACTTATCATCCCCGGGTGTGGCGGGACCTCACCGTTGCTCCGAGAGGCAACTCTCGCCGGGTGCTAGCTTCATGAGAGCCAGGCAATCGTAAGACGGCCCGTAGGGTTGGGGTTTCCACACCTTGCGGGGCGGTATCGAACCGGGGGGGTGTCCTCTTTTGTCCCCGGGTCGCTGGAGTTGTAGATGTACAGAATGATTTATCATCCGGGGATGGGACGTTATCATCGCCGGGTGCGGCGGGACCCCTCGGGGCGCCGTGCGCTGGCTCCATGAGATCCAGCCAAATCAGCAACCAGCCCGCGGTATTGGGGTTTCCACACCTTGCGGGGCGGTTTCGACCCGGGGGTGTCCATTTTCGTTCGCAGATTGTTGGAGTTGTAGATATACGGAAGGATTTCTGATCCGGGGATGGGACGTTATCATCCCCGGGTGTGACGGGACCCCGCCGTTGCCCCGAGGGGAAACTCTTGCCTGCCGAGGAGAGCGATGTTTGGGGAGATGGTCGGGGGTAAGGGCTACCCCGGAAGACAAGAGTGGGGCTGGATGAAGCACCTTGAGGAGGACCTTATAAGGCGTTCGGCATCAGGTTTGAAGGGTGGCGCGAGGTCGCACAGAAGGCCGGCAGATGGTTCCAACGGGTATAGAGGAAGGGGCGGAGACCGTCATGCGGACATGACACAAGGCCGAGGAGGAGGCAACGGCAGAGCGACACAGCACGGTTGCAACCGCGACTCTAACCGCTGCCGCCAATACAAGCGCGCGGGTGGAGAGGGGGGGGGGGGGGGGGGGGGGTTGGGTGTTTGGGGAGCTGGGAAGGGGGGGAGGGGAATGGAGATGGGGGGAGAGGGGGGGCAAGCGGTCTGCCCAACAGGCTGTCTTTCCTTTTTCCTGGTATTTTTGCCCCCCTGGGCAGGGTTATCAGCGCGAACCGGGATCTCAATGTCGAGGTAACGCGTCGACTCCAGAGGGCATGGGCGTGCTTCGGGTGGCGTAATAAGATGGAAGGATGTGACCGCCCGGGTGTGCGCCTGCGGTTGAAGGTACGGCTGCTGAAACCTGAGGCACTCGAGACGATGCTGTACGGGTGCTTCACGTGGAGCCTGAAACCAGCTGATCACGTCAGGCTACGGGAGGTCCATCGCAGTATGCTCCTTCGAAGCCTCGGCTGGCGGAAACGGAAGCGGAGCGCGAAGACCACACTCTATCCTACGCTGGCGTGCTTGTCAAGACAGACTCCGAGAGCATTAAGACGACAGTGCGCAGACGAAGGGTATTGTTCGCTGGTCTCGTGGCACGTACGGGAGAGGAGCAGCTGCCGAGGAGGCTAATGTTTGGAGAGGTGTTCGGTGGTATAAGGGCTACTTATTGGGACAGGAGAAGGATTGGATGAGGCGCCTCGAGGAGGACCGCAAAGCGTTCGGCATCAGGCCCGAAGGATGGCACGAGGCAGCACGGAAGACCGGAAGGTGGTTTCGAGTGGTCGAGGACGGGGTGGGGGCCTACATGCCGATGTTTTTTCATGACGCGGAGAGCAGTGATGCAGCAAAGTGGCACGTGACGACTGCGGATGTAACTTCGACACGGACCGTCAACACCACAATGCGCCCAGGGAGGGGCCGGGGCGGGGGCAGGGGGGGAGAAGACGGGGGGGGGGGGGGGCTGCCCAAGAGACTGACGAATGGGTATGGCCATCATCGTCATGATGTGTGCCTTTCCAGTACCGACGTAGTTAGCGTAGACCCCCCCGCACTCCCTCGCCATCTGTATGCCGCCCTTGCCTGCTTTTCGCGTTCCCCATTTCTCCTTTTTTTTCTCTCGCTTTTTTCTCTTTTGCTCTCTCTCTTTTTTCTCTCTTGTTCCTGCTTCGTAGCTCCTTCTTTTTTTTTGCTTATCTTGAACGCGTGTGCGTATTCATAGCTAGCTCTTCGTGTTGATGCACGTCGCCTTTTGTTTTGTTTCGCTTTTTTGGGTCGCCACCCCCCCCCCGTCTACCTACCTGCAACTATGCAAGTCTGCGTATCCGCTTGCGTTCTTACGCTCGTTGCGTGCTTTCTTGTGTACTATAATAAAAGCCAACACATGGAACCAAGACACGCTTAAGTGGGAAGTTCAAAATTTTGGAACAACAGAGTATGTAGAAGCAACAAAGCTGACCATCCCCTTAACCATATTGGGGGAAAAGGCCTCAAAACATACTGGTATACGGCCACGAAGCGAAAATAAGAAGGGTACAAAAACGGACCATCCCACCCGCCCAGCGTGAATATCTATGATAATGCAGCTGGATGTATATCTAACGGGCGTGGCTGACTGCTATAAAGATTACCCTAGGTTGGGTAATTGAACGATCGTTGACCCTTACGAGTGTAGCTCTGTAGGTAACATCTTCACATGTATCTGACATCGTCGAAAACACGAGTCCGAATTTCCCTGCGAACGTTTCTTTTGTAGAAACGCTTTTTCTTTTGTAAAAACTTGCGCGTGCGTCACTGAACAGCATGCCTCCCTGGTTCCCCAGGTATTGAAACGAAGCGGGTAGGTCAACGTACGGCCGTATACGGTACCGACGTCCCGAAGATCCCGCCGTTCAGAGGGGGGGAGAGTCTTGCCCCGGTGTGGGAAAATCTGGAGACGACGAGTGCAAGGAGGGGTCCTCGTGCGCTTGACGGTATGCCGCTGAGTCACTCCGAAAAGGGCGTGTCTCTAAGCTGAAAATGGCTCTGAAAGCGCACGGAAACGGGGAGGTATGGGATCCCATCCGCCGCGTGGGTAAGGGGAGGTATGGGACCCCATCCGCCGCGTGGGTAACCCGTGTGCTAGTACATTAGCAGAGTCGTACCTTACCTTCGTGTCCGAGGAACAGAAGCAGGTAGGGGTACCGGTCAATCAGGCGGCACCGATGTTGGCGCACACACGTATTGACCTGCTGGGCGACATGCTCTCGCGGGCACAGGTGGCTGACTCGCTGGCTGAGCGCATCGCTCTGACGAGAGACGTTGCCCTTCATGCGTTGGCTTTCTATTCGATGCGTAGGGGCTACGACCTCTCGTTTACTTTGGGATCGCAGATCCTGAAGCTTCCAGAGTCTAGGGGCCTCATTTTCAACTTTCAGTTTGGCAAGACGCTTAGGGCCTCTAGCGCGGCGGTAGTGGTATTAGCAGACCAGGACTGCCCGGAAATTTGCGCGGTTAGGGCAGTTACGGGCTACATCGCTGCCGCACAGCGTATAGGGTGGGACATGACTGCCGGGTACCTTTTCCCTACGGTTTCGGCTGAAGGCGACCGCGGCAGTACATCGCTCTCCGCAGCCCGTATGACGACCGCACTGCAAGGACATTTGAGGGCAGCAGAACTGCCTAGCCATTTCATGATGCACTCTTTTCGCGTGGGAGGTTCCCTCAGCAAATCCCTTGCAGGGACGGCGGTAGACGAGATCATGAAAATTGGCGGCTGAAAGACGGAGTCGGTGGTCAAGTACTACATCGGGGCCACCTCTAGTGGTAAACCGCATGGCAGCAAGAGGAAAACGCGGCCAGAGCTACGCCGACGCTAGTGACCTGCCTCTGTCGCCGGAGTTTGAGAAAGACTTCGCAGCGTGTGTAGGAACGGACTGAGGCAAGGTTAAGAAAGATTGGGTGAGACAACTCTGTCCCGGACCAGTGGTTAACTATGAAGATAATCCAACTGCAAAATGGAGTACGGGCAGGACCCCGGGCCGGCGCAGGAGGCCTCATCCAAATCCAATACTTACATTAAATGATCCTCAGTAGGATTCCCGTCGCTAGGGTGGGTAATTTGTTGATCGATATTTTGTATCCCTTTAGCTCAGTAGGTGACACCTTCACTCGGCCAACCAGCAGCACCATCACCACCACCACCTGGTCCTCTGTGACCAGCCGCAATCGCAACCACATGCTCCGCAGCACAGCAAGCAGCACAGCCGCAAGAACAGCCAACGACCAGCACCATCAATCAAGCACAGCCAACAGAACAGCCTCATCAGGTTGGTACGGCAACCGTTCTTGGAGGCCGGGTTCGATGTACTATACCGTCCCGTCCCGCCGAGAAAAAATGTATGTACCGGTTCGCCCCGCCGTGAAAAATGATATGCATCGTCCCCTCCCGTCCCGTCGAAAACAAATATATGTACCATCCCGTCTATCGTCGCCGACGCTACTGCTGTGCTCGGCAACTGCAACATTCTACTGGTGGAGCCAGTGCTATCTGCTGTTGCCCCCGGACTTTAGGGAGGGGGGTACAGACTGTCGGTGGGGCTGTTTACCACGTTCGGAGGTAGGGCGTTGGTGGGGGAAGGGGGCGAATAAAGAACGAGGAGAGAGCACGAGGAGAGGAGAGGAGAGAGGAGAGAGGGAAGAGGGGATGCCGCCCCAGCAGCAGAAACGCGATTCCAGCAACGACACATATGAGCCGCAGCTGCGAGACCCGTTTGGCACTGGAGGCAAAGGCGTTGTAACGCAGCAGTTACAGAGGCAGCAGCTGCTCCAGTCGCCCCGTCCGCAAGAGGAGAAGCAGTCAGATAATTGCTGCGCTTGCCGTGACAATATAACATTGATCAGAGATGTAGGTTGTTCACGCCCTACAATAATATATTTTAATAACACCGAGCGATGTGTTGGGAAATATCTCAACGCGAATCTTCTGAAGCCACCAATCTTGTTGCGTGTGCCCCCCTTGTTTCCGACAATAAACAACTCGGGAATGCCCATCCCCGGGGGGGGAGGGTGTTATCTTGCGTCTTACACGGCGGTGACATGTAGACAACAACAACAAGCACTCATCACGATAAGGAAGTTCCGCCGAAAGACTTCACGGATTTGCAAACGAATGCTGTCTGTCGTCGCACTTTGTTATACAAGCAAACGACAAACAAACATATTCTTCAAACACGAAATGGGACTGCAGATCCCTGTTAATAAATGCTGCTATTCTGTTTGTCTGTAATTGGGGAGCGCGATTCAGAGCGCGTCAGCCCCGCCTTGCGCCATGGGTAGGGAGGCTGGGTGCCACAACCAGTAGACAACCGGGTCCCATGTCGCGCCGATCCGTGACTGTGGCACAATCCCGAGGCAGTTCTGACAGCCATCTAGCCAGCCTAGCTGCTGACTTACAATTTTTAATTACAATTCTGGCAGCTGATTGATTTGCCAAATCCATGCCAGCGGCCGCTGGCTCTTCGTAGAAGGTTGGTGCTGAATAGAGCCATCAAAGTTCCGCTACACCTGGGGAGGATAGGGTCCCATCCCCGGATCAGAAATGCCTCCATATCCCTACAACTCCGACCAACCGGGGACAAAAACGACGCTCGGGTCGACACCGCCCCGCACGGCGTGAAAACTCCACCCCCATCTGCTGGTCAGTGATTGACTGAGGCTCATGGAGCCAGCGGCACCCGGGTATAATAATACCCCATCCCCGGGTCAGAAATTCTTCCATACATCTACAAACCCAACAACCCGGGGATGAAAACGGACACTCCCCGGTCGATACCGCCCCACAAGGTGTGGAAACCTCAACCCTACAGGCTGGTTTATAGTTGGCTGGGTATAATGTCTCATGGAGCCAGTGCGCGGCAAGAGTTACCTCTCGGGTCAACGTCCAGGTCCCGCCGCACCCGGGGACGATGGATTCCCATCCCCGGTTCACAATCATTCCATACATCTACAACTCCAACAGCCTGGGGACGAAAACGAGCATCGCCCGGATACCACCCCACAAGGTGAGGACATCCCAACCCTACTGGCTGGTTCATGGTTGGCTGGGTCTCATGGAGCCAGTGCGCGGCGAGAGTTGTCCCGCGGGGCAACGACGCGATCCCGCCACACTCGGGGATGATAAGGTCCCATCCCCGGATCATAAATATTTCCATACATCTACAACTCCAGCAACCCGGGGACGAAAACGGACACCCCCCGGGTCGATACCGCCCCGCAAAGTGTGAAAAGCCAAACCACACTGGCTGATTTATTGTTTGGCTGGGGCTCACCATGGAGCCAGCGCCCGGCGAGAGGTGCCCGTCAGGGCAATGACGAGGTCACGCCGCACTCGGGGATGATAAAGTTTCATCCCCGAATCATAGATCCTTCCATACACCTACAACTCCAACAACCCGGGGACTAAAACGGACATCTTCTGGATCGATACCGTCCCACAAGGTGTGGGACCCCAACCCCACTGGCTCATTTCAGGTTTGACTGAGGCGAATGGTCGATGTCTCGCCGCATCCGGGGATGACAAGGCCCCATCTCTGGATATGCATTCCTCCCATGCAACATGTAGAACTCCAACGACCCGGGGACAAAAACGGCACCCCCCTGGTCGATACCGCCCCGCACGGTGGTCCTTACATTTCCGTTCAGACTGGTACATCGCAGTACACGACGAGTACTACCATACCAGGCGCTTACTACGGACAACGCAGGGCTACGTACCGCCACGGACGGAGCCGTGGCCGTACCGCTAGTAAACCTAATGGCTGGTTGGTTCCATGCTTGAGGAACCCCGCCCCCCATATGCAAGAAAATGTTGGAGCCCGGAAGAAAGCTCACTCCTTCTACCATAGTAGCATGGCTCAGACCTCGCTCGCCCTTTAGTGGATAGCAACAATCAATGTGCCCGGTCCGGTGTTATAGTAACAGAGGCGTTCCCTCACAGCGCGAGTATCTCAAACAAAATCAACGGACCTGGGGTTGGTGTACGACGCGACACGCCGAACCCCTATGCTATGTACGTGCTGCGTGATTGATCAACCAATATGTACAAATCTGTGGGCGGTGGGCTTCTTCTTATTTTTTTCGCCTGGGGTTGTCGCTTGACGACCGCCGTCGTGTCTCTGTAAAATACGCCACACGGGTGAACGACCCCCCCCCCCCCCCCCCTATTGCACAAGCCCCTGGTGAGGTAAGAAAACAAAATAACATATACACCAGATACCAGATATCAGGTATGAATCACGATCTTGATATGAGATTATCGATATGAAGGTTCGAAGGCTCTACACCAAAAACACGTGGCAGAGACGATGCCCTTGACAATGCCATGGCGCCATGAAAATGTATCAACCAAAACCAGAGGAAGGGACTTAGACCTGCAAGGGTCGCAGAATCAGGCATTCCTGAGTATGCACCGGCGAAGGGCGACACAGGCCACAGCGCCTGCCCTTACGGGCGAGGGAGGGGGAGATGTTTTTATACCAGATCGATATACGCGCCCGGACCCTCGCCAAAAACAGTTTCATCGATCATTTATACATGGCTGATCGAATCGAAATCAGCTGTCTGCAGTCCAGCCGACTAATCGACCGACCGACCGACCGACCGGCCGACCGACCGACCGATCAACCGATCAAGTGACCGATCGACCGACCGACCGACCGACCGACCGACTGACCGACTGACCGATCCATCGATCGACCGACCGACTGACCGAATGACCGATCGATCACTCATCCAAAACCTTGAAGGTCATCCCGGCCGCCCGCATCCTCTCGATCAGCGGCATTCCCATCGCCGCCGCAGTCGTAAGAACGCCTCCTGCCTTGTTTTCCAGGCGATCTTCGTCCAGAGCCAGGCAGAGACCGCACTCGGCGAGCATCTGAGCGAGTAGAGTTTGAGTGGTTGAGTTTTGTTGTATGGGGTCCGTTTTCGCACATTACGGGGAACAGAGACAAGAAGGAAGGTTGTCGTTGCCAAACAAACAAAACCTGAACAACAGTGTTTCCTCAAAGAGAGGATGCTTTTTGGAGAAAACATACGTCTACATATAATCGCGCCAAAGCCAACCAACTTCGACAGACACAAGGGAGCGTGGGAAAAAGGCAATGCACAATGGTGAATGGATAGATCCAACATCCCGCGCAGCACGATGTTAGTTTCCTCAATTTATCAATACATAAAGGCACGTTTCGGAGCCCGCCACACGGGGTGGAACGCTAAAACCCGAGACAGAACCACGCCACAGTCTGCTTTTCCGAAGAGGTGCTCGAACATTTCTCCCAGGCTCTCCACCGTTTTCCCACCCGCACGATCGGTCACAAACATCGAGCGTCGTACATCAGTGTGCCCAGCCGAGGCTCGCGACAGGCTCGAGTATTTCGAGGGGTATGGTCTTAACTTTTCAGTTGGCCAACGATTGCGAAACACAAACACAGGGTTCCTTCTCTCTTTCGCAAACCCACTGTTCCCATACTCACGCATCTACAGGGGTACGCTGCTTATCCCGAACCTTCAAAACCGGGACGGATCTGGGAAAAGGAAGCCTAATATTTGATCAAGGGTGGGCCCCTTGGACAGAAAACAAAGGGCGCACAAACGAAAACTAGACACCCAGAAGTACAAAAACTAAACGGTCACAGCTGGATTGATTGACGACAATGGGCTGACTACGTATCGAACGCGAGTTCCCCGCTGTTCACCTTAGCAGTCTCCTTGTAGTTTCCATCTCCCTTGTCGCTGCCCGCCTCCCCCCGACACACTATGTCCTTGCCATCAACCTGTGCTTTAGCGATGTAGTCGATCCAGAAGTAACCATTGTCCCTCTCCTCCTTTGACGGACCCTCTCCGGGTGCTTGTTTGTTTTCATAAGCAGTCGTAGTCGTTGTCACATCGGGTGTTTCGTCCGTTATTTGGATATTGTGAAAGGCCATTGGTGTGTTTTCGTGTTGCGTTCGACAGCAGAAGAAACCGCAAGACAGACAGACAGACAGACAAACAGACAGACAGACAGACAGACAGACAGACAGACAGACAGACAGACCGACACACAGACACATAGATGGACAGACAGACGGACGGGCAGACAAAGACAAGACAAAATCCCAAGCGCAAACACAGGGTACATCGAATCCAAAGAGTCATGGACGAAAAGAGCAGGAGATCACTTAGACTGCACGCTCAGCGGCAGCCGACGTTCAAGTGCGAACAAATTACAGCGTCGGGGCTGCAGCAGAACCAAATGCGTCATATTCTTGGCGTACCGTTGCCATTAAAATACCGCAGATAAACTCGTAGTTATTTTACTTGCCTCCGCGGTGCGACAAAGAGTTGCCGCTGCCACCCTCAGCAACGAACGGCGTGAACAGTTATTTTCTGAGATATGATAGGCGACACCGGTGGGGTGTATGGATGAGAACGAGAGGAATAACAGCGAGCTTTCGAAAGGGTGGAAGGCGGCAAGATAGCCACTAAAACCACACGTGACACGCATACCCGCACGCCCCCCCGCAAGAGCGAAGCGGTGAAGGCAAGATCTGGACCCTTCAGATAGCGCCCGCATGATTCTGGTGCGGGTCCTCAAGGTAGAGACCGGGCGAGTATGCGCACAAAGGCCCGACCCCCCACAAAAATGCTACACAATAGCGAGTCAAATACCCAGCATCTCATACCCTCAAAAGGAAATAAGGTATATACTATGCCAGAGAGTTCACGCCACCTAACGATTTTTTCATTTCAACGGAAAAATAATGCCTCCCTCTTGACGAGCACACCCTCCTCACCGGGCAGACACCTGGTGATCAGGTTGCGGGTCACTGGGAGCACTATGATAAACCCTCCGATAGGAAGGACAGTGGTGGAGAAAAGTGCGGGGAAAAAACCTTTCACCACTCCCTGCACAAGCAAAACGCGCAAGAAAAAACGAAAGAAAACGGTATCATGGGCGCGTAGCAGCGTGGGTAGGCACAGTTCGTTGCGAGTCGACGAGGGAAAAAAGGGCCGGAATCTTCTCGCGATAAAAATGCAAGGCGCCAACCGTAGTGGGAGAGGGGGGGAGAAGAGCCTACTTTATGACCCCGGATCTGAGTTACGACTACGTAGCAAGGAGAGATAAAAGAAGGGCGAATATGATAAATGGGATGAAAAGAAAACAACAAATACATAAACAGACAAACAAACAAACAAACAAACAAACAAACAAACAAACAAACGAACAAACAAACACACAACTATTAGCCAAGGATGGTCTTAGAGGGTGTTCAGCCACCAGCTAAAAGCAGCGAGGCAACACAGATAGATGAGATACTTCGTCGCTCGCAGGAAGAACTGGTAGGTAGGCAGGAGGTGGGGGAAACATGTCGGGAGCATCGGTGCAGAGCACGAAGCTCAGGGAAGTGTGCTTTGCCGTTTGTTTGAGGAGTGGGAGTGCCGTGAAACTGGCGGTGACGGAAGAAAAAAATCGAGTGGGGACGGCGGAAATCGGAGGTTTTCCTGGAAAATGTAGGGCTAAAAGAGAGGGCACCACGGCCCCTGCCGGAACTACGGCGCAAAGTTGAGAGGTAGCCAGGGCGAAAAATATTGCGTAGTGGACATCCAGGAAGAAAGAGGACACTGTGTAAGCGGAGTTGGTGGTGGGGCTTCTCGAGGGGAGATACGCCACTTTACCCTAGGAAACAGTCCGAGTCCTGAAACCCAGGGGACATTGCTCTCGTTTCGGCCGACCAAGCCCATGAGTAAAAGTAAGAACGATGTGAAGGTAGACAGCCCTAGGGTGGGAGTTCGCCTCCCGTTATCTATAGATGTACGGTGCGGTGGAGCGGACTTCGTCGGGACGCGAGAAGTAGGGCGGGATATGATAAGAAGAGAGGTCAGCTCTGGGGACTGATCTAACACCCAACAACGAGCGGATGGCGCGGTTCAGAAGCTGTCAAGGAGGGGGGGGGGCACACAGTGTGCGCCTTAGGGACGGGATGGAAAGGGTCACGCCTAGTGTGGAAAAGAGGCAGAAGGTTGACAGGAGAGGTTTACCCTGCATCAGGAGAGGATGAGCGGCGACGAATCTACTGGCTATGGCAGCGTCCCCGATGGCGGACCACCCCCAAGAGCCGTGGAAGTGGGAATCGTTTGTGATGTAAGAGTGAATGGGGACACACGCACGCTTGATCAATGTAGCAGGGGTTGGTTGAAAGATGAAACATGACCCAGGAGCAACAAGGACAAGGCAAAACCAGGGGGGGGGGGGACACAACGAGAAAGACTGGAAAAGTAATCAGAGTGGTTTAAGATCAGGACAGTCTCGTAGCCAGTTCAGATGGTGGGCCAGAAACGCGATGTGGCTAGTTTGTGGCAGAGGGTAGTCCAAATACAGAGAGAAGGAGGGGGGGGAGGGAGGAAAATAGCGGGCAGACATATGGCGGAGTAGAGCCGTTGGAGGGGGGTGATAACTCGCTTGCCCTGCCCAGGGTGTGGCCGTTACCATGCGTCGTGCTGGTCATCTAAAGCGGGTATGTGCGCCTCTGTAGCCAAACAGAAGGTTTCTGCACCCTCGACACGATGCCCCTTGCGAGGACAGGAGGAGGGGTTAGTTGTGGGATCGGTCAAAAGGACGCCTGTTGTCAACATACACGATGCTTCACGAATTTGAGCAACACCAATGGAGTCTGATGCGACATGCCCCCCTTTCTTTCCACAAATACTCGGCGAAGGTAAGCATTTGTAATGTGCAGAGTGTGATGCACTAGCGTCTCATCGTCATGTCCAGATGAGGATATGGTCCCAGGGCGTGGATTCGTTGGGTAGTGCTGGCTATTTCAGATTACCTCATACCACACGGAATTTCTTCTCGAAAGGCGACAGAAGGAGGAGACGACACGCCTAATTGCTACAGTACGCGCCCTTTGACCGGCTAGCCTTCTTTCCAGAGTCCTGACCTGATGTTTCACGACCTCCGTGTAGCGGAAGTCCGCCGGATAACCTAGCATGCTGCCGCTGCGGTAGACAACCTTCGAGTCGTGCGATGCGAACACGCACTTTTCCGTCCATGCTTGACACAGAGCACGAAGGGATCACCAACGAGAGATAGGAGGGGGGGGGGGCAGACAGTCAGTCAGTCAGACAGACAGACAGACAGACAGATACACAGACAAAGAAAGAGAGCGAGGTAGACAGAGATACAGAGAGCGAGCGAGCGAGCGAGCGAGAAGGAGACGACACACAGGCACGGTAGACAGACATAACGAGCAAGACCATGGGAGACAGACGGATAGACGGACATGTCGACGAACAGAGACAGAGGCGGAGACAGACACATATATTGAAACAAATACAGGAACAATGGCAGAAATAGGAACAGAAAGAGGGGAGGGCAGAGATAGACAGCGCGGCAGACGGAGAGAGCGAGAGAAGGAGAAAATTACTCCCAACATACAGCTCCTGGTAAAGTGGTGCAAGAAAGCATGAAGTCTCCCGGCCGCATTCACACCCTGCCATCGAGGGCGAGAGGTTATTTATCCAACTATAGTCTCCCGACCACTTTTCAAGACACAGCGAACGTCCTGCGTCAGAGATCCTCCTTCTCGACAAACATATCAGGTAATGACTTACTGAAATCCCGCCAAGCGGTACAGTATTTTGAGCCGTTCTACGCCTTAATACGCTCCACCAGCACGGTCCACACACAAAAAGTTAGGCCGACAACAACGATGCCTTGGAAGGTTCGGACAAGCACGGACAAGCACGTCTGACGACAGTTCTTCGTATGCTACCGGGCATACTAAACCAAATCGCCCAAACACACACAAAGAGCGTCATATACAGTCGTCGTTTCCTGTCAAAATCGCTGGTGTTTCGAGCGCGGGTTCAGGTCGCGGGCTTTGTGTCAATTCTTGTGGGTGGGAATAAGTTAGGCGTGCTCAAGTCCTCAGCCTATTTGGTTGGCCACCAGGTGTTGCGCGCACGAGCGATCATATATGCCCGCGTTGGCCAAAGGCAGTTATAGCGGGGGCACAAGCAATCCGGAAAGCCAGAGTATCTGCTAACGGCAACGCTCACCGCTTCGCGAAGCCGCTTCGAGCGCACAACGCGAAGAGCCAGATTCTATCTAGTGCGAGTATTTTGTGGCCACTACTATGGGAGGGGGAGAAACATGCTGACGCTGAACGCCAACCAGCTTTGGGCTGGAAGGTCCTTTCGTTTGGTGTTTTTTATTAAAAAAATATTTTAGGGGGGAGGAAGAGACACGCTAAAAGCAAAAATGTTTAACAACCTCGGATCATACCAAGTCGCCCTGTCGCCCCAGTGGGGGACTCATTGCGCCGTTACTGTTATTTCACGCTTTTGCTGGGGGTACAGAAGTACGGGTAGCGGAACAGACAGACAGACAGACCAAAGCCAGGCCATAAAGTAAGCACGGCGTCCCTCGTGTTCTGCTCACACTTTGCCACGGAGTCGTAGCCGAACCCGCCGGGGCTGCTGTCGGCGTGCTCGAAAACCACGCGAGTGTCGGGGGGGGTCGTTGCCGCCAGCAGGAGTGGGTCGTTCATCTTCTTCAGCACCGCCCTGCCCCCAGTCCACACCTGATCGAACATATCCAAGATTGTGGCGCAAGTGCCTCCGCTAGTTTTTTGTTTTGTTTTAGGTGTGTGTGTCACCCGTGTCATATGTAGCGTTTTTTCCAGGGTGGGGGATTCACCGTGGGCAGGACAAAACCAAGACGTAGGCGCGGGGAGTGTTTCGTTGCGAAAGCGGAAGCGAGGAGAGGGGGAGTGGGGTAAAGAGGGGATGGGGAAAGGGGAATTTCGTGAGTACAAACATTCCAAAACACGTCGCTAGGTTGACTGACACCTACTGAAGAAAAACACTGAAGAAGTTCTTGCCTTGCGGACGCGTCTTATCTACAGCAAGCAGAAGGCGTTATGGTTCTGGTTTACCGACCGCGCAGTGACGAAACGACGCTGTGTTATTGTGTGGCCAGAAGGGAGTTTTCAAGGACCCCGTACGGATACGAAGTGGGTCGGCATCGGAGGAGGGGACCAAAGATGGCCAACCCGTGAAATGACAAAAAAAAAATGACACGGCGCAAGAATAAACAGGGAAAGTAAATACGGATTGAAAAGCCCCCAAGTTTTGTAAACAGAAGAAACGACAGAGACATAAAACGAGACCGAACAACAACGTATAGCCAAAGACAAACGGACGAAGAAAACGCGTCACATTTCAAAGGACCGCTTCTCCTGCCGATGAAAGCCGCATGCGTGCAACGACCATGCGCAATACCTCATCGCACATCGCAGGATGCCAACAGCGTCACCGACCATAAGCTACCGAGGAAACTGGGGTGTCGGGACACCACTGCTGTAAATATTTAGCGGCGTCTATTAATGGCACAAAAAACGTTGGGCTGACCACGAGACACTTGCCTCATGCCTCCTTTGTTGTCGCCAAGGTAGAACCTCACGTCGTTTGGGCTGACACCGTGGGTGCGCTTCATGTGATCGATCATCAGGAGGGTTCCCATGTCCTGCAAAGGAGCACAGAACCAGCATTAAAATGGGGGGGGGGGGGGCCCCGAGTACGACGGGACAAGAGGCGTTTGTGAGCGGCGGGGTCGTCAAATACTATCCCCTTCCTGTGTCTCAAGATAACTCTGGACAGGTGCAGAGCCTCGCCTTTCCCCCACCTTCCCTAATCTGGGCGATGATCGACGGCCGGGACATCGCAGGACCGAAGGCGGTGCGGCGCAAACACCTCGAATCGGCGAAAACGTAACTACCGGGACGCTCGGCAGCAAAGCAGCTCAGCTACGACCCCACATCCCACCTTTGTTCTGCCACGTGTAGCGTTAGCGCAGAACCCGAATCCTACAGCATTAGATCGAGGGCCGTCTCTATGTGCCGTTCTTCAACGCATTGTTTTGTGCCTGATTTATCTCGAGACAGCTCTCGACCTGGAGAAGGAGGGTGCCTTCTGGCAGTTTTGATCGCCATCGTGACACGTTGCCCGAATCCTACAGCATTAGATCGAGGGCCGTCTCTATATGCCGTTCTTCAACGCATTGTTTTGTGCCTGATTTATCTCGAGACAGCTCTCGACCTGGAGAAGGAGGGTGCCTTCTGGCAGTTTTGATCGCCATCGTGCCGAAGGGTGGTGGATAGTGGGGGCATGGCTATAGCTGACATGGATGGAACGCAATCCCTGTCGTGGGGACACTATAGAATGAGTAGGGCAGTTCACATCGGTGGAAGTCGCACTGGAGCGGTGGGTTCAAGCAGCTCACCATGCGCCACCACCTTCACGTCCGCGAGAGAGGGCCATATGGTCCGCGAACGAATGCAGCTCGCTTGACAACCCAGCCGCCCCCGGCGCTTCTCAAGCAGCTCCTGTAAGGAAGGGTACAGCGACATGCCCTATCCGCCCCCAGAACCAACTTCTTGGTAGCGCAACAGCGTTGTGTACTACAGCAGTACAACATAGTTAACTTGATGCACGACACGTATTTTATTCCTGGAGCCTACAAGCTTTGTTTTTACTCGTCCAGCCGGCGCATTCGAAAACATCTTTAGAAAACATAATTTCGGCGATCTCTCACCGCGAGGATGGAGTTGAACCCACACGAGGTAACGATCTTCGCGCCAGTCTTCTCCGCCTCGGCGTGGTGCTTGTCGATCATGTCCTTCACCCAGATAAACTCCCCAGCCAGGTCGCAGTAGTGAACGCCGGCGCGCGCGCAGGCGGCCACAAGTTTGCTTCCGTAGCGGCCGTACGGGCCCACCGTTGTCAAAATCACCTGTTGTTGTCGTGTAGTTTATAGTGTACACGCGTTGGTTTCGCGTCGAGAACGGGGCGGCTCTAAATAGAGACGGCTCCGCGGCACGTCGTATAAGCTGTTCGAGACTTGATCGAACGCAACAGCAGTGGGCCATCGGGGGGTGGACGCTTCGGAGTGTCGACGCCCCGGCGCTAAACAAACCAGTGTGCTCCTTACCCATTTGAAAACTGCAACCAACCACATTTTGGGGACAAAACACTTGGAACCACTGTAGAGTCTACACTGTAGAGTGGTGTCAATTTTGGAGAACGAACATGTTGTGACTCCAGCGTGCATTTAGTCCGGGGCGCGGAGAGCTTCATTCACGGACCTATACATTATTTTGACTTTTTCGTGGCCCTGTCCGCGGTACGTGTCGCGGCATGTCGCGAACCGTGCCGCGACATTTCGCGGCATGCCGCGATATGCCGCGATACGTTGGCGACGTCGTGGATTGCGCCACGGTTCTTCCCGTGGCAGTGGCCGCGGTACTCGTCGCGGCATGCCGCGGCCAACGCCAAGGCAACTGCCACGGCATGCGCCGCGGAAATTACCTTGACACGTGTCGCGACAAGTGTCGCGGAAAGTGTCGCGGAAAGTGTCGCGGCAAGTGTTCCGACAGGTTTCGCGTCAAATGTCGCGGTGTGTGTCGCTGCTAGTGTCGCGCTGTGTGTCGCGGCGTGTGTAGGGGCGTTAGGTTTAGGGTTAGGGTTAGGATTAGGACACTTGCCGCGACACTCGCCGTGGGGATTGCCGCGACACACGCCGCGACACACGCCGCGGTGTTTGCCGCGGGACGTGCCACGACAAACGTCGCGACACACACCGCTACACTCGCCGCGGTGCTTGTCGTGGTGCTTGCCACGACACACGCCGCGGACATGGCATTCTGTGACATGTCGTGGCACTGTCCGTGTCATGTCGCGGTACGTCGCGGAGTGTCGCGGCATGTCGCGCCACGTCACGGACACTGCCGCGACATGCCGCGGACAGTGCCACGAAAAAGTCAAATAATGTACATCCCTCTCAAGCAACCGCTTTTTATCTTACAGGCGGCCGCTGTTTGTGTTGATGTCATCGACAACAACAAGAAAGAGGTGGCGCGCTTTTTTGTCCGGTCCAACGCCGACGAGGAGGCCGGGTAGAGCCTACAGCAGTAGAGCACGCACGCAAGCAACCGCTTTGAGCGGGTGCAACTTCATATTTTGATGTCCAGATGTGTGTATAGCGACCCAAATAACGAGTACCAGGTAGTTATTACGTGGTAGCGCGGTCTTATCAACCCTCTTATTGTATAGGAAGAAAAGCTTGCAGCAATACTGTACGTATATGTACGAGTACAGTTAGTGCTGTAGTATAAGTACCACCGTGCTTGCGTGCATGTGGTGGGTGGTGCAGCTATAATATATGATAGCTCCTTAAATTTGCGCTTCGGACTCACCGCTTGCTTACTACGTGCTCGCCCGCGTGCAGCTCGGACTGCTTTTGTGTGGCCGATGCTGCCGCCGCAATTGTCATTTTTGTTTCTACAGCAAGCAGTGTTTCCCTTTTTGAAGCCTCAAAGGGGTGGCTAATATATACAGCTATGTACAGCATGCAATATTAATATTTGCAGTATTATTACAGTATAGTAGTAGGAGTACGTGACCTACCAAGTGTGGGTTCAGTCCAACGGTCGCTTTTCACACACCATACAGTAAAATCGTAAGCATGTACTCTACTTCGCACTATTATCACGACTACTGCTGTATAGATTAACAATAATATTAATAGTACGAGTACGAGTATTATTATTAGCTGTACGCTCGTGTGCAAGCATTTCGCGGTTGTTCGTCCCACCTTGGCCTGCGACACCATACGCTCGACCGCCTCGTCGTCCATGCTGTCTGCGATGATCGTGGGGATGGTCGACGCTGATTCATCCACCTCGGACGACAGGCGGCTCTTGAGTTCGGTCAGCTTCGTTTCAGATCTACCAGTCCAGTGCAGTATATACAACAAACCGGTCGAAACAAAAACGTATAATCCAAGTATCATCGGCAAATAATCAAGCTGTTGTTCACAGCAGTCAACAGGTGCGGCTTGGATTCGAAGGTGATTTTGTGATTTTGTGATTTTTTATTTTTTTTTTACAAAAAAAATATTTGTCAAAATACGGTGGAGCTGGGCGGGAGATGGACAACCACCATGAAATGAGAAGGTGCCTACAGTAACTACACCTCACGGTTCGATCAGAATAATACAGCAGTTACGTACATACAGCAGGTAGATCTTGAACTTCTACGCGTTCTCTACTTACATACATGCGGCAGCCCGGCATCCGGATATAGAATAGGCTCTCCCTCTCCCTCTCTCCTCTCCACTCTCTCTACTGTACCACGATCTACCGCATGCGATCTGCTATCATCGTATCTACTGCTTGCTGCTCTATCTATCTGCAGAAGAAAAGTAAGTGAAACGGTTTGAGCGAAGAGTCATTTTTGTTTCCTTCTTTTTATGGAAAAAAACACGTTTCGTCCAAACACCAACAACATCACCATGATATTATCATCATTGGAAAGCTGGAAGGACTGAGGAGGGGGTACATACGGTAGGTACTCGATTCTCGTTGTCTTTGTAATAACAGTTTGAAACAGGACGAAGGTTCGTACGAACGAGGTGTGCCTGCCATACCCCTACGAGTACTACTACTTACTACTGATTGATGATGGACATACATCTCTCTCTGGATGTTGCACATACATACATGCATACATGCAAGGTTGGGACCGAAACCCAAGCGTTTGTTTGCACTGCCGGCTCACCGAGCGGCCAGTGCCCACTTGAAGGCCGGGGGCGAGGCACCGTAGTTGCTCAGGAAGTACTCCGTCACAAGCGACCCAACGAAGCTCGTCGCCCCGAACACCACGATGTCGTAGGAAGGCTTAGGCTTCGCCCTCGCCGCCATAATTATTTAATAGCAGTGCTGCTGTATGTAGTAGTAGTGTTGTACCTGGTAGTAGTAGTAGATAGAGTGGTTATCTCGAAGGATAAGTATCTTCTGCGGTCTGTACACAGCAGGGAGGAGAAAGGTGGCGAAAGGAAGTAGTAGTAGTACAAGCCAGCGGGAGAGAGAGGGAGTTCTGGTCAGCAGACGATATATAGATAGGACGCTCGCTGCATTGCAGCAAGTAGTATACGATCGATGAAAGCGTGGGGTTGATGAGGAGAGCCAGTCGCTCACGGATCATGTTTTGAAGTTTTTTTCTTTGCATTGTTTTCCGTTCGTTTCAGCACGCGATACTACAACGTACTGCTGCTGTAGTACGAAAAATGCGCTGCATCCATTGTGTATATAGAGCGGTGCAGCACTGGCGGCACTGAACCTTTTTCTTTACTCGTACACAGTTCGACGAATGAATGCACTTAACTCCATAATACGTACGTACATAAATATGATACAACAAACACTACCAGGCATACAGCATACCGCTGGTGTTCACGTACTACTATTAATAATAGTAGTGGTGCTGGCAATCAAAGCCAACCCTTCTGCTGAGCTGCAGCAAGTAGTAACGACAGAAGCAGCTGCGAGCTCTACTTATTATTACCATGCATGTATGATATGCTAAGCACTAAATGAAGTACTCGTAGTAGTACGTAGCGGTAGCAATAGTACTTTACTACTACTACTATTAATACTACTGCGGTTCAACGTCTTTACAGCAGTTAGTTGGTCCGTACATTATTTCCGTCCAGCACAATTCGACGGGAGTCGACGAGGGAAGAAAGTGCTGAACTCTTCTCGCGATGAAAAAAATGCAAGGTACGTACCGTAGACGGGGGGGGGTGGAAAGGAGCCTACTACTGTAATAATATGTGACCCCGGATCTGAGCTACGACTACATACAGTAATAAGGAGAGAAAATAGTGGCGAAGATAATAAATGGGATGGAAAAAAAAGAGTGGTACCATAAAGAGTACAGGCCTACAACATCAGCAGTAGTAGTACCCGTACCACTTATTTCTTAGTGTTGGATACCGAACGATGATCGAGTTACTGTAGTTAGATAGGGAACCGATAAACAAGAAAATTGAATGGATACGATTTCGAATAAATATTCGGTGCTTCGGAGCTTTTTGTTCAGTGTCATGAGCATTCAGAACACGAGGGGGGGGGGCAGGGGTGGGATGGAGGGTAAAACACGTTTGATACGATAAATATCGAATGTTGGATCTAATTTCGGTGTAAATATCAAAACCTTCGATACGAGGCCAGAAACGAAGTACACCAGGTTAAGCATATAAAGGAGGAACATAATAAACAAACTAAAACATGGTACTACGTAAGAAACAAGGATATATATACGCCGACACGCTGGATTTATTGTTGACGCAAAGGGTGTCCCGCACCGAACCCTAAAACCCTTCACGCGTCAGACAGATATATCATCTACGTAGATCCTATAACCTTCTTGGTGTGCAGGAGGATCCGTATAGTACAGATCAAACCCAGGAAACCTGTCGTAGATCATGCAGATTATGTGGGTCCCACCCGACTTCGTGACCTAGATCATACAGATCATACAGATCGCACAGATCATCTGCCCTGAAAGATCTAGATCATCGAATCAAGTGGGAATCGATGATCTGTACGATACAGATCATGATCTGTCCGAGGTGTGATCGGCTTACCCTTCACTAAACCCCTATAACCCGTAGTAGTGCGCGCGATCGAAGGATCACACACAGCTCGCAAAGATGAGTTTCGACCAAATAAATCCTCGATCTCACGGCAGCTACGTACAGTGCAGTAGTAGCATTTGTTTTTAATGTTTTACTACTCTGTACCAATAAAACCCCGCTTTTTTCTCCCGAATGAAAAAAAAATGTTGTTTCGACGGGGACGTAGGACAAAAAAGATAAAACGACACCACACACACTCCTACCAAGGTCATATCATAGGGGAAAACAAACAGTGGGGTCGTAGGATTTCTGGGAGAAACTTCGAAAAGCCATTTTTTTTCAGACTCTTTTTTTACGTGGTTTTGGTATACCCCCCCCCGCCCAAGCAATGTCTGCCTGTTTGGTTGGTGAAAACCCAACGTGCTCCGTCCCGGCATTGTAGGGATCCGAAGGGTCTATGGCCATACGACGACTACGGCCATGCACACCATGAGTACCCCCCCCCCCTGGTCAATGGTCAAATGACTTAAGGCAAGGAACAAATGAGTACCCCCCCCGCCCCAGTCTGGGTCTTGAAAATGGATAGTGAGGTGTCGGATTTGTTTTTACGTGCACTCCTGGTTCCGCCGGAAAAAAAAGATCGAGGAACTTTCCGTACAGCCACCTGGAATCCACGTCGACCTTGAAACCTTGCACACGTCGTGCAGATAGATCATCTGCAGATAGATCACCTACAGATTATCTACAGCATGTCCCAAGCTGCCGTTATGAGGTATTGTGCAGAGTCTCATCTATGTAGTACAAATCCAATCCAGCAAGCATTCCCCCTCCCACCCGGCAACATGAGCTAGATCACACAGATCATACAGATCATACAGATCAGGAATATATCTGCCCTGAAAGGTCTGCGGTAGATCAACAAGTGAAAATCGATCATCTCTGTTCGATTTTTGTGAAACCCTCATTGTTGTCCTTTCTGCTAGACTAACATTTACACTACACCATGAGAGGAAGGAGGTACGTACACTCTTACGTATCAGATCACACTGAACGGTACACCGTGGGTATTCCGCGACATTTTCCTGGGGATCCTAGAATTTATCCCCGAGGAGGTTACTACGGCTGTGCCTACCGGTGTTCGGCACAGCACTACCTACAGCAGTGAGTGGTGGTGCCTTTCTCGCGGGCGAATGGATGAGAACAAATCATGAGGGATTACTTCCGATTTACTCTCAAACCACATTATCGATTCCGTTTTTAAGTTATACTGTACACAATAATAAGTGTCGAGAGTACGCACGGCATCACAACATATTAGAGCGCGAACCGCTCGCTCGCGCAAGAATGGGATTATCTCTCGACTGCTGCCGTAAAGGTGTGCCACGCGGGGTCCAGCTCGCTCCCGTCAGTCCGTGTAGGATCTACTATACGTAACCTTCGAGGGAAGTTTATCTCCCCCACATTACGCGCATCTATGGTATTCATACTATAATACCTTCTCACGCGGCACCAAAAAAAAAAATCACGTGCTATCATCTTGCTGCCCTGCCCTCGTCAAACTTCGCGCTCAACAAGGCATTCGACCAACCAACCAATCAAAATCAAGCAACCAACCCACCAACCGACCAATCACCCTATATCACCCATCGTACAAATATCGCGATATCCCGTGATGGCGTCGCGCGTGCGTCTCGGACATCACCGTAACACAAAGCTGTGACAATCCCACCTACTACGTACGGAAAACCTTTCACAAGGGATACCCCCGTTCCCCCCGCAGCCGCAGCCCCCGCATTCGAAAAGCACATCAGCACGTATAAAACATGAGCGAGACTAGCTGTGAACGGAAAGAGCTAGGGACGAAGCCACCCGTGACCCCGCGCAAACCGCGGTATACCGCCGTAGCAGACCTTTGTTCGCGTACGGCCCGCGTGAGCGTCTCATCACCAGGTCAGCGCAAGCGCTAGACGTGGGAGCAAAACGACTGCCCCCCCCGCCCATCCCACACACCCGTGCCAATCACGCCATCGCCACTTCTACAAAACCGCCGCCCAGTCCGCGGGGGACTCTCGCATGGCAGCCGCTACGCCGAGCTCCAGCTCGTAAGCTTCCAGGTCTTCGACAGACGGCGCTACGGCGGGGGGGAGTCGGACAGGGCGGGATCGGTAGCCTAATCGCCGGCACTCCTTGAACCAGCAAACGGGCAGAGCAAGCGGGGGGCCGAGGGGGGTAAAAAAGAGTTCAACAGACGGGATAAGCGTGCGCGTATGCATGATAGCCGTTCAATTGGGTGCTGTCATCGTATGTGGCGCATTCGAATGCCAGCCCGATGCGCGGCTTGGCCCATGGGTTGGCTGCGTATACCCTGCTGTCTTGGTTTTGTCTCAGCGGGTATGAGAGACAAGACGTGATTGCGTAAGAGTAGGAGCGTCTTGGATGTAAAAACTCTTTCCATAGGAACCATCAACTACACACTAACGATAAAACCCCGTTGTGTGTGTGTGTTTTGTTTGCTTTTTTTCTGCGGTCGAGGACGAGAGGAGACCGATGCGGATTCCGAATCTACAAAAGCCTACGCGCGGTATCCAGCCGTTCCTTCACCTGGTCATGGCAGCGCTGGCAAACCTCGCCGCTCGATAGATTCGTCACCAAGTACACGTGGTTGGACTTGTGCGCCCGGCCGATGTTCCAGCACCAACGATTGTTTGCGACCTTTTCTCGTCCCAAAGTGAAGTGGCAAACAATTTTTCCAGAAACGCACAGACCACGGTGGCAAAGACAACCCAACAGGGTAAACCAGGGGAGGGATAGGGGGCCGAAGGGGGGGGGGGGGGGGGGGGGGGGGGGGTGAGGGGTTGGGCTGAGAGCGAGGGCAACCAGGCAGCGAGCTTGAGATGCAAGAGTACGGTAAGGCACACTGGTGTGCAAAGGTTTACGGCGATCGCACCTCCTCATGGCTGTGCCAAGGTCAAAAGGCGAAAACAAAACCCTAAACCTACCCCTATGACCCTTACGTAACCCCCCCCCCCCCCAAACACACCAGTTGATGGCCAAAAATCCCAATCGAAGCCGCGACGGTGTAACACCCACAAAGCCTACCAAATAACCCTCTTGTTGCTTGACATGAGTACAATGTACAATATTACATTAAAAAACATACTCCACTCCTGGAGCCAACAAGGAAGGATGCCTCCGCTTCTTCCGGGCATCTACCTGGTGGGTCAGCTTCCTGGTGACCGCCGCGGGCCCACTCTTCAAGGGCGCTGCCCTCCCTACCCCAGCCACACCGTCTCCTCTGACGTCATCGCCCGAGATTTTCCCAGCCGTGTAGCTCCACTGACGGAGGTCGCCTCGCGATCCTCCTTGGCAAATTAGCGTTCTGTAGGAAGGCCGGGGGAAGGGGTAATAGACGGATGGGAGGATGGGGGGAAGGGGGAAGGGCTCCCCCTTGGACCAGTCTGTTATACACTGTTAGAAGTTTATAAGGGGAAGGAGGGAGGGAGGAGGGGGGGGGGATTATTAACGCGAGGGCGGCGGCGGTAGCTACGACAAGGTCGGAGCGGGGGGGGGGAACTCGCACAACGACAAGGATACGCGCTTCCTGGTGGACGACGTACATTTATTGACACGGAAGATCGCGATCGTTTTCATTTTTCGTTGGTCCGCCTACGAACGACTTCTCCTAAGCGAATGGGCACTAACTAGTACGGGGGAACCTAGTAATTAGGACCAAATATATTTGTCTTCAACATAGGGAGATGCCTGGTTTTGGTGTCGATCGTGGGTTCTGATTACTCTTTTTACTACAATAGCCCACCCCGAAATATATTTTTAAAAACAAAACAGCAACAACAGGTGTGAGATCGAGGATTTGCCGTATATGTGAATTATTACGGGGGGCCATAGTGATCAGAACTGGCTGTACCGTGCAAGCATAGGGGGATATATGGTTTTTGGGTCCATAGTGGGTATGGTTCCCCGTGATATGAATAGTACCCGCCGCTCGCAAAGCAAAAGTTACACGCAGGCAAATTGGGATATTAATAACACAAACACAAAAAAAGGCGTGCAAGGAGGAACCTCAACAACGCCCAGCGGCACCGTGCCCCTGACAAATTAAATCGCATCGGTCTCACGGTTACACGACTAAACCGGGGAGCAAAAAGGCCCTGCCAAGAGAAAACGCAGCACTCGTGTGGTACATGGCGAGAAAAAGAACAGGGCGTCAAAAAACAAGATCGCATAAAACTTAAAACCATCGACGCGCCTACAATTGTGAGACGTTTGGATGGAAGAAACACACACAACAGCAACAACAAGCTGACCTTAGGAAGGAATCAACAGCCGGGAAGGGAGATGATCCGAAACCGCTGCCTATCACTTCCCACCCGCCACCGCCGCCGCCCCCGCCGCCGACCACCGAACCTTGCTGGCCTTGCCCTCTTCCCCGGCCGCCAAAACCAACACCTCCGCCGCCGGCGCCCATCACCGCCCGGCGCCCGTCCGGATGGTCCCTATCCGAAGACGCCCCCACGTGCGTGGACTGCTGCTGCTGGGGAGGGGAGTGGGCCCTGCCATACCGCGAGTAGCGATGCTGGCCTTCCCCGTCGACGGTGAGGAAGCCTTCTCCTCGAGAGCGCAGGGAGGCGGGGACAACGAACGAGTCGTGCTGCGGGAGGCAGGGGTCGAGGGGAACAGATCGGTGCAGCGAAGCGCCAGGGGATGGGGTGGGGAGAAGGGTGGGGGGGTGATTTTTCTCTTCTTCAATCGAGCGTCCAATACCAGGCCCAAAACGAAACGAGGAACACCAGAAACTACCGAGGCCTGCCTGTTGGGGCGGAGCGGGGGGTGGGTGGGGCGGAGAGGGGTGGCAGGAACCGCGCTCTGTCCCGCGAAGCATTTATTTTTCTACTGTTGATAGGGTATAAGCTTCACCGCGGCGTCGTCGACAGGACGCGGCAGATGAGTGCGTTTTTCAACCGGCGGTCACTAGACGCCTGCAAAACAATAAGCCGATGCGGCAGCGGCAGCGTGGGTTTTCCGCCGGTCTTCCGAGTCTGGTCAGAACCTCCGGAGGTACAGCCACGATGAAAAGCGGTGCTGGTATCGCCCCAGCTTTACACGCCGAATCAGCCGAGAACTCCGCGCGACTGGGTGCGCGGGATAACACGCGCCTCGCCATCGACCTCACCAGAACCGTCCGCGCCGCGCCGCTTGGGTCTCTTGATTGGCGAGCTCCCTTCCACTCCATCCACTCGAGAGTGCGTTGGTTGGATATCGCCACCTTCAATGCCGCTGGTTTGCCGTATTTTCTTGATCCCAGCAAACGGAAGCAGCGATTTCTGTCCACAGGCGTAAAGCGGGACGGGGAGGGAAAAAGGAGAGGGGGACAAAAAGGGTGGAAAGGGAGAGAAAACGTCACGCTTTACGTTTTGCGTCATGGAGGCGGAGCTGGCACTGTAACATAACCCGTTCTCCGCAAAGATGTATCGCGCGCAATCCCCGCCCGCCCCCCGTGCGTTTGGCAGGTATGCAAATTTCCCTCGCGAACCTCTTCAGCAATAGAGATGTTCTGTTATTGCAGCGACGATAGCCGGCCGCGGCGCTCAATCTTCCTGAGAACCAGCCAATCGAAACGACGTCCACGAAAAACAAAATGAAAAATTGAAGTCTCCGGTCTGTACAGGGCAAACGCGCACCTCGTGTAGACGCTGACGTCCGCAAAGAGCACCGTACGTCCGCTCCCGTCGTTAACCCACAGACCCTCCAACGCACCACCTGCGCCTCCACCTAGGCCTGCAGCGGCGGCTCCCACAACGGCGGCGCCGGCGTCCAAGCCCTCTGCTGAGTGCGCCGCGTCGCTCTTGCGACACCGCGGTGCCTCGTCCCCGGTTGACTCTCTCTCGGAATCGGCTCCGCTTGAGAGGCCCGAGCGAAGCGCAGCAGCCGGCGCCACGCAAGGGCTAACCGCGCAGCTAGCGGCCATACCACCTGCGCCAACGCCGTTCGGCGTGGTCATCGGCGTGATCACCGACCCCGATACATCGTCGCGAAACGCCGCATCGCCCTTGGACGGGGTAGAGGTGGGGGTGGGAGTGGCGGGGTGGGGGACGGCGGTGTCGTCCTCTCTTCGTTCGCCATCGTTTGTGGTAGGCGCGGAGGGCAATACCGAGGAGGAAGGCCTCCAACACTCCAGATCGGCGGCGAGGCTGTTGACGAATCTGCCCACGTGGGAGTTGTCTCGAAAGAGCTGCATGGATGCGGTAGGGACATGTAGAGCGGTGGGACACTTATTTAGATTGGGGGGGCGCGGGAGGGGGGGGGGGGGGTAACGCTGCCGAGGTTGTTGCCGAGATAGCACTACCAACAGCGTTGTTCCTAAAAAAGTACATCTACCAAAGTACGTATAAAATGTAGTGCTGGACACCGACTTAACACACCGGCATCCAGTACGTGCGTACCCGAAATTCGCGTCCTGTCGTCGCAGTGACACGTTCGTTCACCTTCTTCGGCAAGCAGACGCGTAAAATCGCTGCAGCAATGCCACGCGTGCGCCACGCGAAAACTTCACAGCGGAAAGTAATCACCACGGCACTTAAACGTGTATCGTTTCAGAGGGGCCGAACCACACTGTAGGATAATTCCACGCTACAGACAAGTCAGCACGCGATTGCCATACGAATCGGCGGATGCAGCCAGAAAAAAAGGCGAGGAGTACTTCAGCCGCTACCTGGTCTTGCGCAACACATCATCATACAGTATTAGTTCGAAATGTTGGCTACGGTAGTAGTATCAACGGTAGGTCGACTCGTGCGCTACAAAACTTATCCCGTTGCCGTCCCAACTGCCGTGGGCACAACCCTCGAAACATTTTAACGCGCTCCGGATAAATCGGCGACCGCCGGCCCCTCTCCAAGCGAAGCTTATCTCCGCTGGAGCTCCAACGCAGGGTCCAAAAGCGTCGGAGCACGGCTCAACTCTCTCCGGGGAAAAAATTGCACGAACCTGGCCTCCTGGCAAGTGAAGGATCAAGTGCCGGCTGAACTTCTTCGGGGTAGACGAGTCTAGGTCCAGAAAGTTGGAGCCTCCGACGCTGATACGAAAGTCTTGGTGGAGCTTTCCTGAGTACGGGCGGAAATTTGCCCCAAGAGGGGAAAAGAAAAACCATACTATTTTTTAAGACTTCTGAACAAACGTGTGTATACGTACCTGGTACCTGGTAAGCTCGGACGGTCAAACGGCGCGGGGTGAGAAGGGGGTGAGTTCGCGTGATCGGGGAGGTTTTGCGAATAAATGTGGCGTTGGCAGCACAGAAGAAACGACTCTTTTTTTTTTGTACACGGCGACGGGGGAGGGGGAACAGAGACTGCCAATACATTATTCCGGGGAAGGCAAGACGTAGGAGACAGATCGTGTGGGAGCCCATACCCGAAGGTTATATGATTCGCGGAATGGTGCTCAGTCTCCCGTCCTCGGGCAACAAAACTGCCTCCGATATTGTGCTAGCGGTGTAGACTCCCTAGACGTGGCGGACATGGGGCAGACATAGTGCCCGCACACGAAGTACGGTACCACAAGGCATTGCACTGATAATATACGCGAGCCGCTGAACATCCTCAAGCGCGCATCAGCCCCCCCCCTCCCCCCCCCCGACACTCACGCGAGACTTTCAAGCCAGGAAAAAACGCCCCGAGGACACCCTGAGGCTCTACGTATATCATTCCGGCTTCGCGAACAACGCATCTACGCTACCGGCTCCAGGGGTCGAAACCGTAACCTCGACGACCGCCTTACCCGCCACGACGTTGATCCAGGCGCGCACCAGTCCCTCCCCGTCCAGACCGGGGTTGCATGCCCGGGCGAACTCCAAGTCGAAGTACATCCTACACGGCGACCCCTCTCTGATGATCTCGTACACATGCCACAGGGGAGAGGGACGGGGAGCAGGCCGCGTCACACCCAACGGACAGCGCTGCCCACCGTCTCCGACAGCACCGCCGTCCGACCCCACCCCCGGCCCGGGGGGCGAGCGCTGCGCCCCGGCACTGTTGAGCACAGGAACATGGCACGGGTCCGTCTGATCCGAGCCGTGCTCAGCTCGAGGGGGGTGCGCGGCAGGTTGTGGCGGCGGCCGGGGGCGGGGGCGCCGCGCCTGAGCTTGGGGAAAGATGCACTGGCTGGGCGCGGCCGTGTAGGGGTAGTGCTCCTCGAAACGCCGGACGTCGCACACGAGAAATTTTCTGGTGGAGAGACGACCACGCACAAAACAAACGCCATCGTTGATTCCGGGTTGTGAGCGAGGGGGGGAAGGGGTGAGGGTTAAGGATTGGCGCAGATCGTTCAGAAAACAAAATTGCAAGTCACAATTTTAGACAGTGAAAAGGAGGCCAGCAGCTACTTCTCCCGGTTGTCGACGTCTTGTCGGCTAAGCGTGATCACGGGGGGGGGGGCGTACTCATTTGTTGCTTGCCTTAGTCATTTGACCGGGGGGGGGTGCTCCATTCGTTTTTGAAAAAGGGAGAGTCACGGTTATGGGTGACGAATTCTGCGAGGGCGCCGATGCACCCGGCGAAACCGCGGCACCCTCGGCGCCCGCCTCCCACGCATATGAAGTCGAAGCGGCGGCGGCGGCGGCGCGGCGCGGTACGGCAATCACGCACGAAACGGAACGTCCCGTGAGAAGAGAAAGAAAGCGGCCCCGCCGTCCACTTGCCTGCACCGCTCGAAGCCGCATCTCACCCCGAGGTAAGCTTGGCACAACTACAGTAGGCATCTCACGGCGAGGGCATAAACGCACACATAAATTTCTAAGCGCGGACAGTGAGCGGGAAAAGACGCTTGATCTCTCAAGCGCGCAAGGGACACTGATACCGTCGGGGCATGGCATATGGTATGGCGCGCTGCTATATAGCGACCGCGGGAGGTATGGCAAGGCTAACCTGCTGCCGGTGGAGCTGGTTTCGAAGGACAAGACCTTGTAACGGGCAGCATCGTCCGGCGCGAGCCTCGCCTCCAGCGCATCCGCGTACGTGAACGCCTGCTCTTGTCGCCGGAAAACCCTGGGTGCGGAGAGAGAGGGGGACAGGGGGTGATCTCATGTTGTAAGAAGTGCAGAGCGCAAGGGGTGCGCACCTACTGCCGTGCGTACAGCCTGAGCCATCACCGTGAGCCGAGAGAAATCCCTGTTTCGCGTTCAAGCAGTGGTATATACGAGGGGGCGTTTGCGAGCGAGCCGACACTCGGGGCAAAATGTAAAGTTGTACGCTCTTTCTTGATGGGTCTGCAGTCCATAAGGGCTGGCAGGCCGCGCTCGTGCCGCATGCTACAGCATAGAACGGAACGCGTTTTCAGTTTACGACCCCGGCGCCAGACGACGGACGTAGATGGGCCGCGAAAACAAGAAGCAAACAAACAAAATCGAGCACTGCACGAGGAGTCACAAAAGGGATGATGAAAACCGCCGGCGGCCTTTGAACACATACCGGCCGAACCTGCCTGATTGGACGGAACAAGAAAAACAAAAAACCATCGTACGCCCCGTCTCCGTCACGTGCCCACCTCAAACCCGGCAACAGCATCTCCCCGCCCCACCCGCTCCCTTTGGACCCCGAGCCCCGGTCGGCCTCCGACGCTGCCTGCTCTGCGGCCCCGTTCTCCTGAAAGTCCCTGTACCGCTCGTGCAGCGCCTTGCGCAGGGTAAGCCAAGAGCCTTCCACCTTGCCGCCCGCCCTTCTCTGCGGCGGCGGCGGTGAAGCCGGGTTAGCCTTGCCACCTTCGGTCCATCCGGTCACGCTTTCTCCAGAGCCTCCTAGAGGGCGCTTTCTCGAGCGCCGGCGGCTTGGCCCCTCCTCCTCTCCAGCTCTCCGTGACCTTTTGTCGGCGCCCCCCCCACCTTTCTCGGCTCTTCCGTCCCCGTTGTCTCCGCCGCCTGGCCCGTCGAGAGAGAGCACGACACACCTCTTGGTAGAGCCGTCGCGGGCGTTGGGTCGCCTTCGGCCAGCGCCGGCGCGCCGACGGTTTTCCGGCGAAGCTACCAGAGACCTTTCGGAGGTTACGTTAGAGAGAGGGGAGGGGCGGGGGGGGTATGAGCAGCGGTGCGGAAACTTGTTGACCCCAGGAGCCATAAAAAAACTTGATTTAAAAAATAAAACCAAAAAAAGGCGCCCCTACGGATAGTTTTGGGGTCGGGTCGCAATCAGCCCTGCTTGGATACGGTCCGACAGCTACTGCAAAGTCCAATTTCACCAGGAACCCCCTGTATTCTGGTCTGGTCTAGTGTGGCCCGCCACTTCGTAGGCGGGGGGGCGGGGGTGGGGGGGCTTTGAAGGTGTTTTGTGCCGAATAGACCGAATCGGCGACCCGTGCTGGAGAGGTGTACGCGGCTACGTGTGCTGCACTGCAAGTGGGTGCGACTTGAACAAATCGCTCTTTAAGAGTATGTAGCAAGGGTGCGTGTCGAGCCACTGCCAGAGTCCACGCCTTGCGCTTTCTAATCGACACAAGCCGTGGATGACATACGGCAGAGCAGTCTAAAAAACAAAACATGCCGTACACCATTCCACTGGTCCTCCATCGCGCACCTTCGCCACTCCCCATCGGGGACGTCCAACTCCCCGTGCAATGCGATCACAGGTTTGCAATCTCCCTTTCCACTGTTGTTGTTTCTGCCTCCGCCGCCGCCGCCACCACCACCACCACCACGGCCACCGCTGCCGCCGCCGCCGCTGCCGCCATCGCTCCCGTCGCCCACCAAACCCGTCTCTTCGCCCTTCACCACCGGTCTGCTATCACTAGAGGCAAGCGCCACAACTCGACCCGGCGGAAACGCCGCTTGCTCGCCGTCTTCATTCGCGGCACGCTTCGGCTGGTCATCGAGAGCTCCACGACCAGATGCGAGGCCGACCCCCCAGTGTTCGGCAGTCCCGACAAGCGCCGGTTGGCCTCCAAGACCCTTCGTCGTTGCGGAGGGCGTTCCCGGCATGTCGTTTGCTTGGGTGGCGGTGGTGGTGGTGGTGGCGGTGGCGCTGCTGCTTCTGCTGCTGTTGTCGCGGATCAGCTTCGCTAGGACCGGGTCAAAGCCGACCCCGGGGCAGGGTGGGGCTTCACGAACCGGAGGAGAGGGAACGACGGACCCAACGCCGTCCAGAATTTCTCCATATTCGCTGCCGGGGCCCCCACTAGCCGCCTCTTCCCTGACTCTGCCGCCACCGCCGCCTTGGTTCGCGAAGGCGGGCGAGGGGGTCAGGAACTCCGTCGGGGCGAGCTGTCGGCGTTCTGGCGTTGCGGTCGTCAGCGGCGGCATCGCCCCCCCGCCCCCCCCCCTCCCGCCTCCCATTTTTGCCAACTCCGACGCCACTACCGCCGCCGCCGCCGCCGCCACGTCCGCGTCCGCAGTATCACGGCCGACAGCACCACCAGCATCCGTGATCGGCGTCTTTTCGGCGTCGTTGCACTCTGTCGACCGCTGTTCTCCCCGACGAATCAGACCGCTGAGGACGAGCGTGCAGCCGATGCCTAGCTCCAGCAGAACCGCGGGCGACTCCAGCGCGGGCGAGTTCGAGGGGAGCGATCGTTTGGTTTGACCGTCCGAAAGACGTGTTCTGAAGGGGAAGTGTGTACGGGGCGGGGGAGCGAGGTGAGGGGAGGGGCGCAAGTTAAAGGGGGGTAATTCACAAAGCATCTATGGAATATATGGAAACAACGCAAGAAGCATCCCAACTGTTGGAGGTGTCTCTATCAGGAGTAGGAACGTTGCTCCGCCTCAAAAGGGTCGCGTGGTCGATGGTCAAATGACTTAAGGCAAGCAACAAATGAGTGCGCCCCGCCGCCCCCGTGTGTGGCTCGAAGCGATGCGAACTCACGAGGTACGGTGGTGTGATGAATGGCAAGGTATTGGAGCGGATGATGTGCGAGGCTTTTCATGAGAGTACAGTCAGCGCTTTTGGTAACGCTGCTTGTGGGCTACGGAGTGGGCATTGTCTGCTCATCGGGTGCCCGGGTATTTCGCGGTCGTCGTCACACCTAGGTTCAGGTGTTTATGCGAAAAGAAGGAACCCGACAGGAGCTTTGGCGTGGCGAGTGGCAAGCTTCAGCGCGCAAAAGAAAGGAATAATATTATACTCGCGGCGAGCTCCTGCGACTCCTCGTCGTAGCAAGACGCCGTGCTGGGCGATAGCTCCACGCCATCAGTCTCAGCCCCGCCCGCTACCCGTGCTCACTGGCGTTGGCCGCATAGGCGTCTTCGTGTTGTTGTCGTTGTTGTTGTTGTCCTCAGTCACGTGTGCGGTGATACTGATCAAACGCGCGATAAGGAACTTCGCCCACCGATACCTACTATAAACTACGAGAGCTCAAGGTTCCACGCGGTAGATAGCAGCAGCCTCACAACAAGTGGCCGCGTTTCGAAACATACAGCAGATACACACACCTGGTATCGGGTAGACTTTACGAGAAACAATCAACATATGTATATATCGGGCAAGTGAGCAAGCGCGCGTCTCACATCGCCTCCCGCGGAATTTCCATGGCACTGCCACCTCCTGCTGCCATCACGACCGCGTTGAGCAGCACGACAGCACCGTCGGACTCTTGTCGCCACCTGACCGTGAGGCTTCCCTGAGGCGGCGCACGATGCAAAAAACGCGCACGGCAGCAGCTCTTCATTCCTCGGCGTCCTTAGGAGAGCCCACCTGGTCCCAAGGACGCCCCGTCCTGGTGGTGCATCTCGCAGACCTTCCCCGCAAACAGCATATTTTATAGACTAGGTTATACTTACCAGGTATCAGCTATCAGCTGATACGTACAGCTAAGATCGTAGACGAGTACTCGGTGACGAGAGACGAGACACAAGTAACAGTACTCGTCGTACCAAGTCTTTAAGTCTTACAGCAGTAGTCCGGATCATACGGACACATTATACATTCGTACCTGTGGTATATACGCGTATACCGGAGTTCGTATGTACGTACGTACAGGAATAAAATACGTACTGATACGTACGTACGTAGATCTCGTCGTACTCGAACACCCAACACCGAACACACAGCAGCGAATGCGTCGCATGTTACTGAGAATTGGCGAGCAGGGTGCGCGCGATCGAGAATGGCAGCTAGCCGCTCTAATATTCCTATCCGCACACCACACCTTAAAATGTGCACTACTGTACGAGTAAGCACACCCTACTGATGTGTGAACTATGTATTACATGTACCCGCTCTACTCGTGCCTCCTTGGGTGCGGTTCACCTTCCCCACGTCCTCCTCGGCCCCTGCTGAGCCATCGCGCACGGAGATCCTCTTCGCCTCCCAATGATGCTCGTAGGTCGGCTCAGTGCTTCCAAATAGTGAACCTCCCGCGGCGGGCATAGTGCACCCCTGGGAGCAACGTTCGGCACACTTTGGCATACGGGTCCCCGGCTCCGATGTCCTCCGAGCTTGGCAGCGTCCGTCACCCGCAGGAGTCTTGGGCGCTCGAGCTGACTGAGCAGGTGTTCTTGCTGCAGAAGGCACAATGTTGGCGGCTGATTTTTTAATAGGCGCATCTCCTGATGTGGAGTTGTCGGTAACATTAGAAGAAGCGTCTCGTCCTTCAAACCGGGAACGCGTTGCAGCAGCCTCTGCCGCGTCGAGCTCTTGGAAGAAGTCATCGTCGAGGTCCTCCTCGTCTACGTCGGCATACATGGCACCCTAGCAACAGGCAGAGCTCTGTGATGTTCGTGGTTCGATTTTTGAATTTGAAGTAGATGCCTGAAATGGGTTTTCGTAGAGCAAAAAAAGGCATTTTCTGAAACCGCCAACACACCAAACCGGCAAGCCTCGAGGTGAGACGTGCCGTTTCGAGGAAATTGCGGCGACAAAGTTCCTGTTCGCTCGTTGACAACATGCGATATTTACGAGGAGTGAACCCAAATAGTCTACGCGTACGGCAGCGGTGGATACGTTTTTATTGAAGTAAGAAATAGTCAATCGGTGGACTGGATCATGCTCGTATATGGGCTCTTTTGATCGGTAGAGTCGGCGGGCAGACGAGTCTTGGTCGTGGCAACTCGTGACAACTTCGAGTACCTGTCGTCGCTTCGTCGCCCGACGATATGAACCAGAGGGCGATCACGGATGCCATCGCGCAGCTTCAGGCTAAAGGAGATGTGTTCATTCGGCAGGTCATCATCGAACAGAGGAGGGTGGACGATATCACTGCTGTGAGTGTATTTTTTATGCAAAAAGCATAACAACGTCAGCCGCCGACGTACTGCTGTACCAGGCAGAGTGTTGGCAGGAACGAAAAGAAAGAGTAGGGACCAATAACGTTTACCCTCGGCCGATCTGAATTGACTCCCGCATGTTGTGGCCTGCACTGCATACTGCACGATAGAGCTTGTTGGAACATGGAGCCTGTTTGAGTACGAATGTAATATCCCTGCAATTCAAATTGAACTGCCAGCCCCAAGTAAATGGCAGTGCTCTTCTCGTGCTCGTACATGAACAACTTACTTTACGCGGTATAAAATGTCCAACTGCCGTTGTACAGTAGTATAATGGTGAAAAAAACACGAGCTGGGTTCGGGACGATCTTGCGTCACCAGTATACGGTACGTACGTACACCAGATACGTACTGGTATACCAGGTACTGGCATGACCATGTATTTGTTTCAATACTGTCTCTGCCTCGCCCGTATACCCGCTTCGCTGACCGCTCTGCTCGCTGCCGTGGAGATACCATCACATCAAAGAGCTGGAGTATTGGCAGCAGCGATATTTTAATCTTGTGAGCAACAAAAGCAACGCCTTTCATGCCGTGCTCTTCAAAGTTTTCCGTTGTTCGCATACTGTGATACTCTGTACCGCCCGCTGCGTGCACACTCCTCGACGGCACCTTCCGACAGGCGTTGCGGCAGGCGCGGAGCGAGATAGACGCACTCCGACAAAGGACGAAGACAGGAGCAATCGATGTCTTGAACCTTCACAGGCAAGAAGACATTTTAAATATTACCACGGCTGCTGCACATGTACTTGTCCGAAAACATGTAACGCGCTTCGGCAGAAAAAAAAGTCGGAAATGTCACGTTGCCGCCAATTTTGGTGTCCAATTCCTACATCCGCGCACGTGGTACTGTTATACCAACCTTGTTTTTTTGCCGAATAGATGGGGACGAAAACAGTACAACATCCGCAACCTAACCACAATGTTCACCATTGCGTAAAGCTACTTTACGTCGAATGCTACGTAGTGTCCATCAATGCCACCACACCGCCCTTGCGTGCTTCTACACGTGTCATTCGCGTGTTCATGCGTGCGTTATAGCGCAGGTTGGGTTCATAACTTCGAATGCTATGAGTAGCTGAATTATGATTCGTCGAATAAAGCGCCCACTCACGCACTGTGAGTACATTGTTATCTGCGTGTGGTACCTTAACGTTGTTCGCCATCCCATCAAACTCACTTCTTGTCCCCGAAAAAGAAGCTAAATATCGCCGGATTCGAACCTGAAGACCGACTGTTGCAGACTCTTGCAGTCAAGGCCTTCGCTACGTGGGCGACTGGCAATTGCTCTCATTAATAGCTCACATGTTATACACAAGGCAAATACACAAGGCACGCGGCTTGGGAAAAGGCCTGCTTATTCGAACTGTGCGAACAAATGGTGTGCTCTTCTCGTTCCTGTTTTTTGCCAGGACTACCCCCAACCCTGCACATCAGCGAGCCGACGGACTCGACCCCACCAAGCAGGCAGATCAGAACCAGAGAAAACTCGTGACGAATATGGAAGCACGACTTAACAAGGTGTGTATTATGCGTATTGTATTCGAGAACGTGAGCCGGGGAAAATGTTATCTAACTGCTCGATGAAAAACGGACGGCGATACGAAGTATACGTTCAAAAGACGGAGCAACTGGCTCTGTCGATATTTCTGCTCGTGCCTTTTCGAGTTTTGTCTCAGTTTGTTTTTTCGTTGACGTTCGGCATTCTTGTCCAATCAGATATCCAAGCCAAAACTCTTCTCTCCCATTACTCGTGTTTTCACTCCATACAAAAACGACCCAAAGTGATCAACGCCAGCACCGCGATGGATATCGATATCTGACACACACACATACAAGCAACCTACACCAACGCTCAGCTTTATTTTATTTTCCGTGCGTTTTTTGTTTTGCGGCGTTCAACCGAAAAAATACAAACACGCAGTTGCTTATCCGACATAGCGAGACCGTCAACGGCAACGCCCGACTCAAGCAAAAGATCAACCACCTCCGCAAGGAGCGCACGACCACGAACGAGGTTCACGCGAGTTACGAGGCCAGCATCCATCAGATTCGCGGGGAGATTACGAGCCTCATGGCGCAGGCGTCCGCGGTCAACGATCACCGCGAAGAGCTTGTGAAGACCAGAGAGGTGTGGAAATGGCGACGTAAAGCGCGGGCTCAAAAACGAAATTGTTGGGGGGGGGGTTCTGGCTGACAAGTCAATGGTTTCCGTACGAGATTTAGAGAGTCCTAAATCGTAGATATCGACCATGCCGACAAACATCGGGTTGTCTTGCGTTTGGATGCACAGTAGTACGCGTTACTACTGCTACTACTGTGGACAGGAGGGTTTGCAGATATTCGATATTTTAGTCCCCCCTGCTCTATACCTGTACAGGGTGGTCAGGCACGGTTCAGTGTCTGCAGTTGACGAACAAATTACCGGACGCTTAGCACATATTCATACCTGTCACGATACTGCCAGTAACGGTGTCGGGAACATCAGCTGGGTCGAAACTAGGACGAACACGTGTTCTGCGGCACGTGCCCTTGTATAATAATATGCGTTTTTTCCTCCCGCATGTTTTCTTAGCATCCCAACCCTTTCATTTCCTTGTGGCGCGCAGGATGCACTCATCCAGAACAAGGAGGCGACAAAGCGCTTCGACGCGCGAATGAGCGAGCTGTCCGATTTCGTCGAGATGCAGGTTCGTACACCGCAAGACACGGACACATACATACCTAGTGTGGTGCTTTTCTTGAACGGGCTGAAACGCTTCAAGCTACATACGAGTATGGCAAGTTGAGTTTTCATCGACGACCGATGTTCTGTTTCTTCGATGACAAAGGCGTGCGTTGCTTATCGCGATGCCCCCAGAATACAGAGTGCAGCCCGAAAACGTGCGGCCGTAATTTGTTATTTCTCGAGAGCCGAACGCCACGCGTAGTATCCCCTGGCGAAAAGTCGCTTGTCGAGAATGCTGAAGCCATCCATCATCACAGCACTACTGTGTACGTACGTACTCTCAGGAACCCGTTGTATCCCCTCTTCAATAACCCAGCAGCCTCTTGAGCGCTTCGAACGAATTTTCGATGTTGAGAAAAAATTTTTCAAAGGGGTTTTCCTTGGGGTATTACTGCTGAATACGCGTGTCGCATGAAAACATCTTGATAACTTACTTGTGAGCCCTCACAGGGCTGAAGGCGATCAAAGTCTTCTGTACCTTCAGGAAAAATGGCATGCTACAATCGCCAAGCACGGGAAGCACAACATCTGGTGCACGGTACAAGTTCAGTCATGGGCGCATTTTAGGTTTTGGAAGAAAAACAAACTACTCTGTGGCGCTGGGTTTTCTGCAAAAAGTGCTCAAGTCGAAAAAAGCGGTGAAAATAAAAGACTACACCTGGCTCTTGCTGACAGGGATCCCCCCCCCCCCCTCCGACGCACCGCTGCAATCAGAACGAACGCTTCGAAGAGAGCGTAGACAGGGCTGCCAAGGAGGGAAAAGACATGAGCAGCGCTCTCGAAACGGTAGAAATATCGGGAAACCTTAGCGTCGACGAAGAGGCTGTCGTGCGCGGGCGCCTGGAAGAGATGGAAGAGGCCGAAGAGAAGGAACAGGCTAACGACAGAGCCATCGAGGACAGGATAAAGGTGCCCCGCGTCACTTATATACTGGCATACGTCTGGTTTTTGGTGATGGAGAAAAAAAAATAAAAAATGAATATTGGCGACGAGCGTTTTTTTTTATGTATGCCCTTTAAAAAGACACCTCAGCTAGCTGTGATGTGGAGGGTTTTCGTCGAAACTCCTATTTGCAAGCTGCGTGGGATACTTCGATCGCGCGTTATCCGAGCCGTGAAATATCCAAACGCAAAATGCTAAATATAGGAGATGTGTGGGTGTGTCAATTTGACCCAGATGTTATCATACTAACGGAAAAATTATCACCAACGGAGCACGTACGTCGTCGGTCGTGCATCATGGTTGGAGAGTGGAAGATGTGCCACTGTTTCAGGCCCCCCAGCGAAAATTCTACGGCAACGTACGAACTGAGTCGAGAAGCGGTTATGGTAGCGGCCCGTGGTACTATATGTACCACTGTTCACAGACGGGCTCGCATACTATTTACCCGATCGAAGCTGACACGTCTTCACAATAACCTCAACGTACGCCGTATGGCCGTCGAGCTTCCAAACAACCAGCGCGGGAGGTGACTTCCCTAGAGGTGCCCGATCGGCTTGTGTGCCGTTAAACCGGACAGCAGTAAGAGATCTGCGTATTTCCACAGTACACGGGCGGCATACGAAGTGCTTGTGATTAGCTTGTTCACTCCGCCACCGCGCGTCGATTTTTGAAGGAAAAGTTGCCGCGTCACCGCTGCCGCTGCTGCTGCCGCTGCTGCCGCTGCCGCTGCTGCCACTGCTGCCGCTGCTGCAGCAGCTCGTGGGTTCAATTCACATTTCTGTATATACATAACCTAACAAGACAAATCAAACCACGCCACGTCGCCATCCTTCGCACGCACTTGCCTGCAAAAACAAAAACAATAACAAACAAACAAAAGTGGTACGAGGAAGCGTTCGAGGAGATTAAAACGGTGTCCAACATCGACGACCTGGACCGACTCGTGGCAGTGTTCATGAAGCAGGAGGACGAGCACTTTTCGCTCTTCAACTACATTCAAACCGTCAACCAGGAGACCGACCAGCACTTGGAGAAGACGGAGGAACTAGAGGTGACGACTGGTACAGCACGTAGCCAAGCATTACCGTATACATGTACGTATGCGGGCACTGTACGGATAGCGACGCGACGTTATCTGCCCCAAAGTAACACGGCGATAGGACACAGCGTAGGGCCTTGTTCGAATGAGGTGAACTGAGCTTTCACGGCAAAAAATATCAACCAAAGCCGAAACCACCAAGGGTTGTTCCGTCCTGTGGGTAAAACCAAAGTCAACAAACATGCCCTGTATCCGTTTATCTGCCCCCCCCCCCATCATCGTCTCTTGCGCTCCTGCACCGCACAACTTTGGTGGCAGGCGGAGATAGCAAAGTACGAAGAGGAGCAAGGCGTAGAAGAACGCCAGCGGGTAGCCATAATAAAAAACTTGCACGAGAAAGCCAAAGCTCAGCAAGCAGCCAGTGAGATCTGGGCGACGAAACTAGAAGAATCACAAGCCGTGGCGGATAGTCTCGCGAAAAAGGTGAGACGCCCCGTGCTCAGATTTTGTCGAGACGGAGTCAACACCTGTCCCCAAATCGGTGCTACGGCTCGCGCGCATCAAGCGCACACGTTGCGTAGAAATTCGATCCGACAAGGAGGAGGATCATGCAGTACAGTTGCTGTCGACCTGTAGTTGAGCATGACGCTGTCAGTATGAGTGGGTCTGTTGTGTTGAGTGGAATCGTGATTTATGAAGCGTCTGCACCGAATACTCGCATGATGTGCATACTGGCGTGGGTTCGCCCCGGCATATACATACGTCATGATCCGGCAGATGCGCTAGCCCTGCACCGCCCGTTCAGATCCTTACAGATCGACTGGCTAACCCATATATTTGTCGTCACGGCAGCAGGCTTACTGCATTTCCAAAAGTGGACGGTATGTTTTCCACCCGTCTCTAGCTGCAGTTGTACAGAAGCAGAAGGGAAAGCGAGATACCAAGCCACAGTAGCATACCGCGCCTCCAGCCTCGGCAAGATGTGCATAAACCCGCCGGGCCTGCAACTGTTAACGCCCCCCCCCCCCCTTCTAAGTCCGCCTCACAAGCGGTTCTTAGTATTAATAGAATTCAGCTCACCCTTCATTCGATTCGCCCAACACCTCACGTTTCGCTTCGCGCTTGGTACTAGCGATGTCTGCCTGGTCGGTGAAAACCTGACATGCTCCGCCCCGGCATTGTAGGGATGCGAGGGTCTATGGCCATACGACCTACGGCCATGCATGAAAATGAAGTACACCCCCACCCCCCCCCTATCATCTTAGCCTCATTAAACTGTGATTTTTTGCCCATTGTGGACGTCGTATACCTTTCATCCGGCTCAGGCTCAGTCCATCTGCTTCAAGATTCAGTGTGACCAGTACCTGCAGACCGCGGCCAAGGACGCCACCGGGGAACGCGCGGCTGGGCTCCAGGCTATGGCGAGCACCTTAACGGGACAGGGTATCACCGTTTCCAACATCGTCGACTACATGGGCCTGATCGAGCAGCGCTCCGTACAGGTCAGGAGGGGGGATTCGTGAAGGGGGGGAGGGGGTATGCCCTACGACGGATGCACCAAATACGCTTGTTGCGCTAGCGTTTCGTGCGTTATTTTTCGTCGGCTGGGTGATTCTGCAAACCATCACGGTCGAGCGATGATGATGGTTCATGCGGTGACAAAAGAAAAACAAGACCGTGGTCCAGAAACCACGAGGGTTTTTGTTGTTGGAAACGTAGAGAAAAAAAATGTCGACCAGACACGCTTGCTTGTCGTGGATGTCAGTACCATCCAGGTGCCCGGCGATGTATGTTGCTGCCAAGCGACCTCTTGCAGCGGGTCGAATGACCGTGACTACGTACGTTCGAGCGGATTTTCCTACAACAACAAAAAACATCATTTGAAGCATGTCGCCACATGTCTCGGGCATCTTGAGAACAAGAACATCCCATTCTCCCGTGAACCTTTGTCTTGTTGTTTCGCTCTAACCAGCGCTCGATCCCCCTCACCCCTATAAATATATGATATATTTATAGGTTGGGTTGGCGTCGGTTGGCAACGACGCTGTAAAACACGCCACTCGCTGCGTGAGCTAGACAACCAGGGTGCCGTTTTTTTTTTTTTCTATTTTTTTTTAGGCGGTCACCAAAGCTGGCGGTCGAGTAGATATTTGTGCGGGGTGGAGACCTTTGCTCCGCACAAGGGGAATGGTCGTATCACGTAGTGTTAATATGGTAAGGCATCCGCGAGGCAGTACATAGTAAAACCCATTGCTGTCTCCGGAAGTGGCCACACCAGAAATTAAAGTTAACTCATTGAAGCTGTCGTCCATATGCAAGTCCGCCTCAGAGGCGGTTCTTAGCAGGATGCAGCTCACCCTCCATGCGACCGCCCAATACCTCACGGCGCTTCGCGCTTGGTGCAAGCAATGTCTGCCTGGTTGGTGAAAACCCAACGTGCTCCCCGTCCCGGCATTGTAGGATGCGAGGGTCTATGGTCATATGACTACGGCCGTGCACGACATGAGTACACCCCCCCCCCCGGACTAAATAAAAGTCGCGCCGGCTACCCCCCCATATAATATATGATATATTTATAGGTTGGGTTGGCGTCGGTTGGCAACGACGCTGTAAAACACGCCACTCGCTGCGTGAGCTAGACAACCAGGGTGCCGTGTTTTTTTTTGTTATTTTTTTTTGGCGGTCACCAAAGCTGGCGGTCGAGTAATCATTTGTGCGAGGGTGGAGAACCTTTGTCCGCACAAGGGGAATGGTCGTACCACGTAGTGTTAATATGGTAAGGCGTCCGCGAGGCAGTTACATAGTAAAACCCATTGCTGTCTCCGGAAGTGGCCACACCAGAAATTAAATTAACTCATTGAAGCTGTCGTCCATATGCAAGTCCGCCTCAGAGGCGGTTCTTAGCAGGATGCAGCTCACCCTCCATGCGACTCGCCCAATACCTCACGGCGTTTCGCGCTTGGTGCAAGCAATGTCTGCCTGGTTGGTGAAAACCCAACGCGCTCCGTCCCGGCATTGTAGGGATGCGAGGGTCTATGGTCATATGACTACGGCCGTGCACAACATGAGTACACCCCCCCCCCCGTCAGATCCATGCCGACTTGCTAGCTGAAAGCCATGCATACGAGCAAACGTGAATAATCCGGGCCTGTCTAGATACGCAGGTGCGCTGCAGACGACATGCCAACAGTGAGCAAGCAGTAAAGTATGTGCGCACGATAATTGAACCTCAATTGTAAGTTACATTCTAGAGCCTTCGATATAGATAATAAATATGTCTGTAACCCAGGCATATACCCCCCCAACGTATGTATGAGATAAATCTTGTTACTACAATATTTACGAAAGGGGCACAAAGGTAGAACACATCAGAACTAACGAGCGGTTCCAAAACCGCCTAATCATATTATTAAACAGCCATAATTAGTTATGACTACTTATAGTTCACCACATAAATAGGGCCGGGTAAACGCATAAGAACCATAATATGCTAATCTAATAGAGTCTAATCATAAGTGGTGAGAACATGAAAGAACATATCCGCAGCCCCCTGACCCCACCGCCCGGCCCCGCCCCCGCCCCCGCCCCCCGCCCCGCCCCACCCCGCGCAGGTGATATCGAACTACACGAAGAAGCTCGTCAACACAGACCCGGAGGCGAACCCGATACGCGGCCCGTTTCAGCCCCCGTCCTGGGAGCTGCCGGAAGGGTCGGAGTATCCCGACGTTTCTGACGACGAGTCTGAGGGGGAAGAGACCAACACCGGGGACCGGCCTGTGTCGCTAGACGAAACGAGGAAAGAGATGGAGGAGAGGATGGAGAAGAAGGTGAGGGGGAGGGGGGGGGGGCTTTGATGTATTTCGCGAACAGGCAAGGGGTTGGGGGTTAGGGCGGGATCCCCAGCGGAGGATTGCTTGTGTGCCGTGACTGCAAGGTAGAACGTTTCTGGTAGAAAGAGCCCCTACACCTGGGGCTGTCAACACAGAATGTCCCCTCGTACTCGAGCGCAAAGTCCTAGATGATGTTCGCTTTTAATAAAAATCGAGCGCTACGCACGATCCGGTTGTTCATGGGTGTGTTGTACCGCCGAGCATCGAAGGCGTGCATGCTATGTGGAGAGCAATCGTCTACGTAACGTCTCCGCGCGTGAGGGTTCAACAATAAATGTATTCAACTATCTTCCGACACACGACACGTGGGTCCCGTTTAGGCCCAGGCCTTTAAGGCACGCCGCAGGCGCAAATAGGCATACGGAGATAGGCCCGCCGCAGGCGAAAAAAAACGAAATAGGCACGTAGATAGGCAAATGCCTGAAATGCCTTAAACGTGCCTATCTATGCCTGAAATAATGCCTTAAACGTGCCTGAAACTGTCAAGGCACATCCCCCACTAATTTCAAGTAGTTTTAGGGTTTCAGGCATAAATGCCTATCTTGCTCAATCCCATGCTAATTTCAAGTAGTTTTGGGTTTCAGGCATAAATGCCTATCTTGCTCAATCCCATGCTAATTTCAAGTAGTTTTGGGTTTCAGGCATAAATGCCTACCTGACTTCCTATCTTGCCCAATCCCACACTAATTTCAAGTAGTTTTGGGTTTCAGGCATAAATGCCCATCTTGCTCAATCCACACTACTTTCAAGTAGTTTAGGGTTTCAGGCATAAATGCCTATCTTGCTCAATCCACACTAATTTCAAGTAGTTAAGGGTTTCAGGCATAAATGCCTATCTTGCTCAACCCAACACTAATTTCAAGTAGTTTAGGGCTTCGGACATAAATGCCTATCTTGCTCAACACGCGACTGTAACACATTTTGAACTGCACATTCGTTTTCGGAGACGAACCACTAGACGAACTACCTGGTACTTGGAATTAGTTAGCATTTTCCCTTTGGAACTGCACACCTGCATTTTTCCTATGATACTTGATTGAAGTTTCGGAGCAACGAAATGGCAAAAAATAGCTAAGAATACGATTAATAGCTTAAAAACATATGTATATACAACAGCAAACAAGGCTGCAGGTGTGCGCGTTACCTACTGTAGCAATATATACTCAAGAATAATGGTGTACGGCGCTACGCAAATTTCCTCGAGACTCGACTATTAATAGGTATTTTGTACTGGCTCAACGTGAACCATCGTACGGTTATGCCATCATCAGTAAAGTGAACCGACAACCGAAAGTCGTTTTTTTCGGTCGGTTTATTTCGGTTTTTCCAAACCGAAAACCGACTTCTATTTTTCGGTTTTTCGGTTGTGTACGGCTTGAGAAAGGTACACTCCAGCTTGTGTTTTTTGGCTTCCGCGAAGTGTTGCGTATACCGTATTAATAATGGAACGAACAGGGGACGCTCTCTAACGCCATAACTCATATAATATGTATGAAACAAAACGAGCTTTGATTCGCACTGTTATTTAATAAAAATAAATCATCAATTTCGAATCCAAACCTTGTGCATGCGCCGGCGAGCAACTCATCAAGCCCCAGCGTTGGCTATGTTCTGCCCCATCACCCTTCAGCGATATGATCGGTCGATTCATCGGACACAAAAACCACAAGAAAGCACCATCCAAATCATTGAAAGCCCGTTGCCTAGTCTACATCGTTCCGTGAAGAGCCTGCGTATCAGAAGACGCCAAGCAAGAGTGTTGTTCTACGTCACCCAATGACCCTCACTTGACGGCACACTACGATTGGTGTTGACCGTTGACCCCTCTCTACCGCAATCTACGAAACTGCTGATGGTTGTGTGCGTACTTCCTTCTATACCGGACATGGTGCTTGCCACCCAGAAGGTGGTATCGTGATACTCTGGGACGACGCTATCCCTGGCTGTTAGCAGAGCTGTGGCCGTGCGGGACGCCTTGGCTGTGCGCTGTGCGTCTGTGCGTGCACTGATGCACTGTGTGACCGCGTGACCGCAAAAAAAAAACACAATAAATAACCCCCTTTCCCCTAAATTTGGGAGTTCCAATATAAGGGCGTTATTTTTTTAAGCTTTATTTGTCATTTTGACATGCCTGGCCGTGCCTGAGAAAAGATAGGCAAGATAGGCACAAAACTCGCGTTCAGGCACGCTGTTTTCAGAAAAGGTCATTCAGGCATTATTTCAGGCATGCCTTAAAGGCCTGGGCCTAGTCCCGTTACATATCTAGTGAGGGCTGTTCGGTGTCCGCGTTGCCTACTGCCTGCAACAAGCCGCAAGGTTGTTGAGCCACAAACGCAAGTTTTTTTTGTCGACGCGGCTGTCCGAGTTTTTTCTTCTCAGCTTGCCCCCATGACAAGGTGCCCTTGGGTTCCCCCGACGAGCGTCCCTTACATCGCTCGTGCCATGCACCACCCCCCATGGAGGGTGTCTGGCAATGAACCTCGCCTATAAAGTAAGAGGGGTCTCACGTAGGAGGTAGGTAGCTGAGGCAAGGCTACAGGGTAAGCAAGTCGGCCACGGATTCGCCCCCTCAAGACACCGAACCATTAATCTTGGGAGTTCTGGGTAACACGCAAATCGGCAAGCATACCGTGCGCCCTTGCTTTTGCTGCAAGCACTCACGTGTTGCTGCTGCGTCGGGTCATCACTTGGATCAAACATTGAGCTTCGGACGACGGCAAACGGAACGGGGGGAAACCATCCACAAGCAGTGTAGGCGTGTGCGAGCTATTCGATTATTCCGCACAGGTAGGAAGCAAGCGGTTGGGGTCAATGTACGCGAGGTTGTACAAAAACCGGTCCCCCTGCAAAGCCTTCAGGACACTGAATTTTTATGGGTTAGGTACTGTCGTGCGGGGTGTGAAACAGGGGAGGCTTCTCGAGGCAGTTTACGTGGGCTCATATCATACGATAGAAGGACGTTGGAGAGAATAAAACGAGGCGCACAACCAACGACACCCAACTTTCAACGGCAAAGAACTCCGTATTTTTCATAAGTTTCTTTCCATTTTCCCATTCGCACGATGGCCATATTGTACGTGGAAAGACTCATCCGTTGACCGTCATTTCGAGCACACTTTCTCTTCGTTCTTGCTTTTGAGTTAATGTCGTGAACTTCGTACAATATTGCCCCTCCCGCCCGCTCCCCCACACAGGGGGGTTTCCTGGGACGGACAGCAAAAACGCCCCCACCAAAAACCGCCCGCTTCATGATCGCGTCTCAAAGTCACACCTTAACCATTACGCTATGAACTGAAAAAACGTGTCCCACACTAATTCCAAGTAGTATATGAATGTCCCAGAAACAATGGTTGCAGTTCCTCAGGGGTCTAAGAGTCAAACCACCACCCATGCCTCCGATCCTGCTTGCATACCGCTCCAATGGTCCATACGCGCGGCAGGTTGCCACCATGCGGCGAAAAGCGGCGTTTCTGCGAAAAATCCCCGGGCGTAGCTTCACCGGGACTGCCTCGACGGGGCGGGGGGGCACCAGAGGCGTAGCGGGGTCGCCGCGATAGTTTGGTCAGAGCTACTGTAGTACGTAGTGATGGGAAGTACGGTGTGTGAGAGTTGTGAACGCCACGTATCGGGGAGATTTACGTTGCGCGATGAAGAAAAGTTGTTGCCTTGTTACCGTACCGTCGTGGTGTATCGCAGTATCGCAAGTGGGAACGCGTTTTTTTGTTCTAAAATGAGTGATTGTAGCGCGCTAGAAGAAAGGTTGCTGCCTTGCCGTCGTGTACCGCAAGTGTATAATAAGTGGAACGAACGCGTTTTTGGTTTTGAATGCGTGAGTGTTGTGCGTGTGTGTCGTCCTGTGGCGTTCCGAAGGTGCACGCGGTGCTTTGAGACAGCATATTCGTTTGTTGCGGCCCATACTCGACGGAGTTTTTTTGTGTTCAGAGTCGGGGGCGGAAATAGAGTCCGAGGTGTACCCTCTTTGCTGATAATTTGTTATCGCGACAACGCGTTGACCCCGGCTGAAACACGTAAAAAATGGTGGGAAGTTGATCATTAGGACGGCTACAGAGGCAGGCGTGCGTGCTGTTGCATGCTGGAATCACCTGCGAGTAAGGAACGGGGCAGTGTATCAGGTTCCATCAAATTAAAAGGCACCAGGTGCCATAACTTGTTATTCTGATACGACAAAAGATGGCGGGCAGCCCCCACGAGTGTTTTTTTAGTTCACCATCGAGATACTGTAGGTAAAAAGCCACCACATACCAGATTTAAGAAACTCAGGCGGGTACTTATTCGTTTTAGAGAAAAAAAAAACTCAGCTGTGAGTTCGAATCTTTCCTCAAAACTTACTTTTGCAAGGTTTCGTGTGATGCTTTTCCGGGATGAATGTACGCACAAGCAGTGGTTCTGTTTCTTATCCGGCTGTCGCACCAACAAAAACTTTCGCGGTAGTCTTCTTGTCGTAAGTAGCTCAAGGCTACGAAGCCAATGCTAAGCCCGTGCCTGGCACAATAATCCCAGCGTTTTGTTTTTGTATGCCACTATTTGATTTCGTGTCTTACGCTAAAATACTGAAAAAAAAAACAATCGCTGGTAGAGAGCCGTCTCGAAGGGCGCGCACCCAGCCAAATCTCGAAGTAGCCACTTCTTCCTCACGTATCGAACCCTAACAGACAGAGTTCGATCAAACTGTGTATTTTCTACTCACCAACTACAACTTAAACAAGGCCTACCGCTGTACGTAGACTACACAACTCCAAACGGGGAGAAAAACAAATGCTTCAGGTTCCCCCGTCCCCCCCGCGCTTGCGTCCTCCGTTTCCCGAAAAAGAGTACAGACAGTAAGACCGGCAGCGGAATTGAGTGCGAAAAGGCGCAAACGCTTCCGACGCAGGTAGGGTTCTCCAAACCTGGACCGACGGACCGAACGACCGACCGACCGACAAGGCGACGAGTACCTCGCAGGCTCCATCCCCAACCTAAAACAAAAACATATACGTCGTATCCTGGGGCCGGCAACCCCTGACCAGGCACAACCCCCCGTCGGTACAAACATTGATCGAATGCCGCCTGTTGCTACAATGGCGTTTTCTTCCTCCACCAACGCCAGCAGAAAAAGGTCGGAGAATGACGCAATCACTTCGACCAGCACCACCCCCCCCGCCCCTAGCCCCCCCGCCCCCGAGGCCGAGCGGGGGGCTTTTTGACACTCGACGCATTACAACAACTGTCAATATTGTCTTCAAATTTGTGCTACGTACAGCAGTAGAACACACCTACAACACCGGCCCTTACACACACATACACATGGGCAACAATCAACGTGGGCAAATGGAGCAGCGCTTTGCCGTGTCGCGCCGCGCCGCCGACCCCCTCGCAGTGGGGGCAAAAAAGGCCGGTCCTCGTCTGGTCTCAAGGGCGATTCTGCAACAGCTTCCGGATCTGCGGCCCGTGCATGCCTATCTCGCTGAGATCATTTTCCTCCACATAGCTTTCAACGCGAGGCGGTATGTTCGTGCGCGGGGAGGGGGGGGGGGGGGGGGGGGGGGGGCAGTACGAGCGCCTGGGGTCAGTCGGCAATATGTTGTGAAAGCGGTGCAATATGGCGATTGGCATACGTACATACGATCGATTTGCTATTCGTAGGTTGTACGTACGGTAATGATGCGTGATACCACCATGCCCCCCCAAAAAATATCCCCAAAAAATAAGGACCGTTCGTATGTTAACATTTAATCCACCGAAAGGTATTTTTTATGTTTCGGGGCAGAGCGATACGTGAGAGTGTGAAAGGGGTCCCTACATATTATATGTGCGTACTTTCTCTGTTTTCCGCACGGTCCTGATTCCTGCCGGTGCATGCCGAGATAAAACGACTACCAGGTATGTATACGTATAGTTCGACGGGTCACAGACAACGAGAAACCTGAGAGGAAATACGCCTGTTAGGCTTCCGTGCGGCGGTTACATTAGTGCCAATGTGCCTGAAAACTGTGACTTGGCGCCATCAGTATACTATTATGGGGGTGGGCTAATGTAGTAAGATAGTAATCAGAGCCCCGTGATGGAACCAAAAATCACACATCCCCCCTAATGTGTGCACACCGTTGTTGTTGTTGTTCTCACATGAACTGATCGCGAAAAAGATAGTCCGTGTGGTCACAGGACAGGCTCCAAGAAAAAACTCTGGAGTGGAATAATACCTCGGAGAAAAAACCACACACAACATACAAAATACAAAGCACACAGCATACAACGCAGTACGATATACTAGGTACATACATGATAACTGTGGCACATCGTACACCTCAACCAAAAAGAAAGTTGTGAATCAATCCATAGGAAAACGGAAGAAGGGAAGAGAAAAAAAAGGAGATAGGAAAAAAGGGGGGGGGAACGAAAAAAAAAAGGAAAAAAAGGAAAATATTTGGTTCCGATTACTACCGGTATGTTCCCCCGTACGACGTAACTGTAAGAACTGACACGCCACAGCAGTCAACCATGTTTGATTATGAAGAAACGCGCGTATTTTGAACCACCCCGAGTGGCGCGTGCGTGACTTCAAAACGCCATATTTCCCGCTGTGGGTTGGGGGGGGAACGTTACACCTTACCGACAACATCTATCTATTAATACTGTAACTTGCTTGCTGCTGATTCTAACGCCAACACGAAGGGCTCATGACACCATATCATGGCAACAAGACCATCCTTGGACCCTTTTAGTACTGCACTGCACATATATATATATATATATATATATATATATGTTGACATACATATATTTATGTATATATTTTGGTTCTAATTCCAAGTAATTTGTCCCCAAAACGGAAATGCGGTCCTATAGGGCGAAACGTTCAGCTCTCACCGCAGGTCTCCCATCACCTCCACGCCGATGTTGGCGAGGTCTTGAGCGAAGGAGCTGAGATTGAGGTTCGACAACCAGGTCGATAAGGTCTCCTCGGAGGAGGAGGCGGCGGCGGCGGGTTGCGTCAGCGCATCCTGCCGCCAGCAATAGACGACGTACGTAAGTATATACAGGTAAACGTGTCCATAGCAAAGGGGAGTATGATTTCTTGGGGTACGCTTTACCGATGCTTGTTGCTATAGATTGCGTCCCTCTTTTGTCCAAAATTAATCAATCCATGCTACGCAGCTCGAGTCATTAATTAATTAATTAATTTAACCCACCCCTACCCCGATATTGAAACATATATATATATGATATACTGTAGCACCATCAAGGGCACACAAAAAAAAAAGACAAAACGACACCACACTCCTAGGAAGGTCAGAATGAAAAACAAACCGGATCGCTGTGATTACCTGACGAAATGAGCGAAAAATATATATTTTTTCGCTGTTTTTCCTTTTTTTTTCACTTGGTTTTAGAGACCCCCCTAGTTTGTTTTCACTGGTGGGGGGCGGGGGGGGAGGGGGGAGGGGGGGTCATTAAAAAAAAGTCGACTTATTGTTTTCTGGGATCACAACGGTCCGGTTCTTCCCTCCAATATAGGGGGGGGGGGTAGTGGGGTGTCTGGGATTCAGATCCGCGCGCACCCTTGGCACCATAGTAAAACGCTACAACGAGCAGGTCCACGTGCGTTTCACGCAACCTGGTGTACACGTTGTATTCCGAGCTAGCGAGCTCAGTTCGCACGAACTAAAAATTGAAGCAACGCGTTGCTGACGACTGCATGCATGATATATAGCCCCGAGGCCGATCTTTTGCCGCGTCTCGAAAATGTATAAAAATGAAACGCTCATGTTAACATATGTGTCCGATACAACAAAAAAGACAAAAAAAAGACAAAAAAACAAAGTCTTCCTCTGCCGAAAACGCACCAACATAACCTGCCCGCCCTTGCGTTCCCCCCGGCCTCCTTTTTCCGAGGAAAAAAACCCAGAACGTTTTTTCGCGGCGGGTGCCCAGGTGGCCCGGGCGTCAATTATCTTCGCACCGTCTCCGCCGTCGGCGTCATCTGCCTGCGAGTCGTCAAAAATGTTGCTCCAAATGGTGTCGTTGGCCGCCGGGCTACTGAGAAGGGGAACACTGCTCAGCAATGTGTTGTCGCCACCGGGAAGGGTGCGGGAGAGCCGGGAAGGGAGGCTGAGAGGGCGGCGCTGCGGAGAAGCCGCAGGGTGTTCCTCCGGTGAGCCCTGAGCAGCAGCAGCAGCAGCAGCAGCAGCAGCAGCAGAAGAAGCAGCAGCAGCAGCAGGAACAGAAGGAGGAGGAGGAGCTTCGAATGCGCCGTTTGCCGGAGGCGGGCTGAGCGGCCACAGCAGGGTGTGCCCGAACGGGCTCGGTGCCGCGTGGGCAGGCGGCGCACACCGAGCGTGCGAGGCGGTGGTTGTGGTGGTGGTAGTGGTGGCAGTGTTGGTGGCCTGCTGGTGCCTCTCCTCCTCATCCTCCCCCCCCACAGCGGAAAACGATTTCTTCCCGCAGTAGTGCTGTTGCTCCCCTGAGCTGCGGGACGGGCCGGTCTTGTCTGCTGACGCTGCTGAACGGTTGTTGTTGGTGGTGGTGGTGGTGGTAGTGGCGGTAGGGAGGGTGCTATGCGAAGAAGGACGGAGGTCTCGATGAGGGTGCTCGTCGTTGTTGTCGTCCACGCAGCAGGTGCTGCTCTCTCTGCTGGCGTCGTCATCGTCGGTCGATGACGCGCTGTGGCCTCCCCCGCTGCCGCACGGAGATGGGCCGTCGAGCTGAGAGAGGAAAGGTCCTGAAAAGCCGGGAACGGTGTCTCTGACCACCCGGCTCAGCACGTGCAGGCACAGCCCGATGCGCTTTGGGTCTCTGCCGAAAAAGGGAGAGAATGTAGTAAGGCGAGGCGAGGTGCGCGGGAGGCTGTAACGTTCACTGAAAAAGTCGGTGTACGCCTGATGCACAAAGTGCATATGATACGTACGTAGGGATGCTTTCTTTGTGAATGGAAACTCCGGCCAAGGTTTTTGCGTGCGTTTGTGTGAACAGAACTGAACTGAACTGTTTCGGTTGGCATAAGAGACGGAAGGTGGGAGCTCCTTAGCCCTCTTGGAATGTATATACCCCATGCCTAAGACCGTAAAACTAAACAACGACAAAGTGCATCAAAAGCCATCTAACCATAGCAAGGAAGAGGGTGCGTGCATCAATACGGATTAGTATATTCATGCTCTGCGCGAGTGTTGCCGTCCAAGCTCCTTACGTTGAAACCCGGACCCCCCCCCCCCCCTTTATCATACCCCAGCAGAACTCGGGCTCTGCTTGGTGTGGCAGATTCATGTAAATGCCAAATATGTTTTTGACAATTCCTCCCCTCTGAAGTCCCAAAGGACTTTTTAGACCATCTTCATGTATATATGTAGCGCGTACACCCACCTGTTGTCAACGTCGAAAAGCGCTCCAGCGGGAACGCCAAAATTTTGACACGCGATCAGGAAGCTGCGCATGTTGCCCACCTGCCGCGGAATCCCCCCCCCCCCCCCCAAGAGAAGAAGCACAAAATAAGGATAATCAAATCAGCGGAGAGGCGTGTCAAATATCGGCGATCCCCATGGTTCCACCCGAAAAATTACACGCCTGAAGTACAAGAGGTCACCCTCCCACAAAGTCCGCAGTGCACACGATCAGTATTTCCTATTTTGTTCCTTTTATTACCTGCATCGATATCATACGACAAATATGAACATTACTGTGTTTTTCGCTGTGTTCCCACGGAACTTCCCACGGCTTCCCGTGGTATCCTGCGGGATACCACGGGAGGCCGTGGGGGCCGTATGGGACGTCCCTCGGGAATCCACGTTATTTCACGGTATCCCGCGGGATACCATGGGTAATCCCAATCGTGCCCGCCGCAGGGTGCCATGTGCAACCCCCACGGGATTTTATGGGATGCCGTGGCATGTCGTGGGGTCCCGGTATATGACGCCCTGTAACCAACAACCCGCACTTCTTCCACGAGAGTTGCGGCTTAAAAGGTATACTTACATTGCTTGTGTCGGATTCGTCCTTGTGGATAACCTCCACAGCTCCCGGAGCAATGGCGTTGGCGACTTGGCAAAGCACACGGCCATTCGCGAGTCCGTCGTCCAAAAAAAGGAGGCCCCCGTTCGCGCCCATGCCACTGTCGTCGAGGATCTGCGCGATCCATGCCTGATACGTACAGCACGGCAGTATATACGAGCACCAAAAACACTTTAGAGAAAAACGATCGGTGGCCAAGGAGAATCAATCGACCGAATACCCCGGTGTATCGGCTGGAGACCCATCAGCGTTGTGGGCAAGCGGCGAAATGAATCGTCTCATTGCGCAGTTCACACCTGATGGGGCACAGCAGTAGCACAACACGTATCATAGCACGAATCATATGCACCAGGTGTAGAAAAACGATATAATCGCGAAGGAGAACCATCTGCCAATCATTGTGTCCCACGGGAGGCAAATCCATATGGGCATGGGTGAAGATGAAGAAAATAGCTAAGCCATGAACACAACGTCATGAACACAAGGCGCCATTTTGTATACCTCTCGTAATACGTTAGCCTTCCCCGCAGCTTCTGAGTGGCAGGTCTTCGGCTACTCGAGCTGCTGTAGATATGCTATACCAGGCAACAAGCGGCGACCCCGCCCCCACGGCGGTAGGCCAGAAGTGAAGTAAGTAACTTTCTAAAGAGAATGTGAGAGGCATGTATTAAAATGGAATAAAGAAAGATTGACAAAACCAAAGGAAGGACACATTATCCGGGGACAGTTAAAGCTCCGTTGGCGGATTCCGTTTCAAGGGCGGTCTGTGCTGTCGGCATGGGTGTCTTCTAATAGATATTTGGGGGGGGGGGGGGGGGGTCGAAGCGAGCCGAGTCGCTCGTGTACTTCTTGACATCCGCAACGATCTCTATTTACGATATCTATTTACGCGAATCATACGCTGGTCCGAACGATACCATCTCTGTCTGTTGTAGCATCCTGCGCTCAACGTCTGTATGATACACACGAACCAGAGATTGGCTTCGTACGTGCGTATCATAAAGTCGCTCGTGCGTTTCTTTGACCTCCGGAACGATCCGTATCATCCCGATGCTGCCTGTGCACGCTACTACCATACACACGAATCATGCAGCGGGTACAGAAGTCACCTATACATATCAGACGTGCGGGGAACGACGTATATTATCGGTGGCGTTGTGGCGTTGTACAGGCCCGTGTTGCGAGAAGGTTTCCTGGCGAAAGTATCTACTTCCTTAATTTACTTCCAGGAAAAGTTCCGCCTAGTAGACCATCTCTTTCCTTCCGCTGACAACAACAACAACAACAACAAGATGGAAGCTGCTGGAGAACACTGTATCATACTAAGTGTGACGGCGAAGCATGCGTCTATAATCTCGACCACGAAACGACGATGACAAAAACGCATTAACAACCCCCTCCGCAACAAACCAATCGCAGATATATATGGAAAAGGAGAGGATGGGGGTCGAACGGTCAATTCGGGCACAGAATACTCGCGCCTTAAAACGGTGACGCCGCGACGTCATCGACGGTTTTATCCTCGCCGAGAAGAGCCCGAGAATGCCGTCGATGAACGCCCCACACCCCCACCGTCGAAGGCGAGTATTGTGCACCCGAATTGACAGTTCGACCCCCCCTCCCCCCCCATCCCTTCTTTTCTACGTATGTCATGACGGCGACGTATATATCTGTTGCGCGGGAGATTGTTGATGTGTCGTTGCCGTTCTTCGTGGTCGAGAGTGCAGACGTTTTTTTTTTAGCATTTTTTTTTTTAATCCTCCGGCGGACGGATTGGTAAAAACCTTGAGAACTGGTCCCACGTATTTGGGGACAAAACTACTTGGAATTAGTGTGGGATAATTTTGGTCGGTTCTGAATGGGTTAAGTTCACCACACTTCCACCTTCAAATTTGTGTCGTGTGTCAATTTGGCCCATCGTTTCTTCACCGCCGCACTCAATCGCCACTACTGTGTACCACTAACATACATACCTTTTTTGTTTTTTTGGTGGTGGGAAGGAAGTACAGATGGAAGCTTTCCACACCTCGAACGGATCATCGAATCCCACTTCATGATATAGATATTTCAAGGCAGATCTACAGTACCTGTATCATATGTGGTATATATTCCAGATTTTGTGTGGTTCCAGCTCATTCATGCTACCGGGTGGGGCCGTAAAATCTACACGATCAATATAGCACATGAGCAATCCCACGGTAGGGGTACCACTTTTAGGCTCAATACTTTCAGACCGGTTGTGCTCCTCACGTGAGTAACCACCGGATACAATTATTATTTTACGGGTATATTTGTTTTTGGACTACCGCATTGGAAGGTTTGGTCGAGTTGCGCGAACGAACGAACGAACGAACGAACGAACGAACGTTTCCGAAGTCACGTTTCGGGTGAGATATTGAGCTCCTCATGCGAGGAGCTCAGAAAATCCTGCTGCGCCCCTAACCGTGGGATGACTCACATGTTTCCTGGGTTGGATCTGTACTATGCAGATCCTGCACTACCTCTCACAACTGCAAGAGAGGAACTACTACTGTAGAATGATCTAGATGACGCATGCTACGATAGAGGTGCACCATGTTTTTTTTCTGAGCTCCTCACTTAAGGAGCGTCATCCCTCACCGCAAAAAAATGATTTTGAAGGAAAATAAAAAAGTGCTGCCGGATGAGAAATCTCATGACCGAAGTATACTCTGAAACATTATTCCGTCACAAAAATGATAAAAAAAAGTCCGACGAATTTGGGTTAAGGAGCCCGATCGTTCAGAAAACGATTCATCCAAAAAGTGCTACCTCTACCGTAGCACGCGTCAGATCATGATCTCTCCTGCAGTAGGTACGGAAGCCTTGACGGAAGTTAAACTACGGAAGAAGAGTGCTAGATATTTTCGCCCAGGAAATGTCTCGCAACACGGGCGGGCCTGCACAACGACACAACGACACCGACAATACATACCTGGTGTATGCCGTTCCTCACACACACACACATAATACAGGCAAAATGTTTGTACCCGTTGTATGATTCGAGTGGATAGTACAGCAGTGGTATTAATAGCGTGCGGAGCAACGGGATGCTACAGATCGTTCAGAGGCCAAGAAATCCCCGAGTGACTTTGTGATACGTACGTACGAAACCAATATCTGGTTTGTATATATATATACGTGTCACACAGAACGTTAGAGCTGGATGATACAGCAGACAGAGATGGTATATTTCGTGCCAGCTGTATGACTTTTGCGTGGATAGAGATCGTTGCAGAGGTCAAGAAGTCCGTGAGCGACTCGGCCCGCTTCGACCCGTTCCCAAAGGCACGGTGGTACCAGGATACTAAAAAACACCCACCACGCCGACAGCACAAGCCGTCCTTGAAATCCGCCAGCGGAGCGCTACGTAACTGCCCCCAAATAGCGTACCCTCCCTTTGTTTTCTCGACCCGCCTTTAGTCACCATTTGCTTCACTTTGACCCGACCGCCGTGGAGGCGGGCGGGGGGGGGGGGGGGGGGCGCTTACTCCCTCGTTTTCATAAATTAGATAGAGTACGAATCAACGATGCTGGTCTGGAGGTACTGCTTGTTGTACGTACTACTGCAGAAGGGACAAGCTCAACGTTCCTGGCTATATTCGAATGATATCATAAAAAAAATACGTGCGTAAATATTTCACTTACAGATACTGGTGGCATTGTCGTACCTGGGCGGTGTTCACCGTCTCTTCATCGCTACCAGGAAGGGCGATAGTCCCTTGCCAAGGCGACGGGACGACGGCGCCAGACGGGTGCTCGAGCGAGGCAATGCTGGCGCACCGAAAAAACTTCTGGTTTGGTAGCGCACCTGCAATCAACTGCCGGTTTTCACCTACTGTACATGCAAAAAATCATGTACCGGGTACAGTATTTGACAGAGTGAAGTTAAGGTGTTGTGTACGTACCACTGTACTATACAGCAGTTGTAGTCGGCGGACGAAAAACAAATGAGCGAGACATGCACAGCAAGTCAAAACGTACACAGCACGGTGATTGCGCGATTGCTGGCACCACAACTATAACTGCATGCGTACAGGTCTACTCTGATAGCGTTCGACCAGACTGTACACTACGCCTTATTTTTACGTACCTGGCACTTATCATACCAGGAAAAGGCTTTACGAGAGAGAGCTCAAAAGCTATTTTTTACATTATTACAGCAGTGTCACACCTCTTCAATACAGCAGTCAGTCGTAGGCGTACTGCTGTTGTTGTAAACAATACTACTGCAGTATGCGTATCGTACACGTACCTGAACTATCCCAAAGACGGCTATGGGTAGTCCCGAGTTGAGGGGTCTGTTGTGTTCCATCGCCGCCTACTCGCAGAGCTCGCGGGCGAGTGATGTCGTTGTACCTGACCGCGCACACCAAGCACATGCACGCACATACACGATTAGAGGTCTGAGCACAGTCTCAAGGCTGAGGCCACGCTACGTACAGCAGCACACTGCTAGTGTTCTCCTGGCCCAGCGGAATCGCCGCTCTTCGTTGCAAGGGCCAGGTCGCATGAATTAATGCAGGAACAATTCCCAACTGCTACTACTCGTATGGTCCGGACATGCTATTTCGGGGTATGATACGAGTGAGCGTGGTAGAAATCTTACCTCGGGCTCGGTGCAGGCTTTTGAGGGACCGGTGTTGTAGGCACCCCGGGCGAAGACGAGGACGGCTCGCAAGCGCTCAGGTTCATGGTGTGGTGCACGCGGCAGCAGCAGCAGCAGCAGCAGCAGCAGATAGAGCTAGGTCTCAGCTAACCCCAGTCTGTACGTATCGAGGGCAAGTTGCGCTCGCTCGCGGTGATATCGACTGAATTAATTCGCGAGATCGTTTGTTTTGTCCGTTGCGCACGCAGGACACGCCGACGACGACACGACGAACTCGAAGCGATGCAAATCCCGCCGCATTTTTTTTGTATCGTGCCGCCCCCGACATGTCCTGCCAACGACGCCATTTCCTGTTTGTTTTTACGCGCATGATATGGACTCATACGAAGCATACAACCAAACTGCTTTGACAAGGACATATAGCAGTGCTGCTGCAGCGCCACAGCAGCAGCAGTCAGACCTGCCCCCCACTGCATGTGACAGCTTGTTAAGGCTGGCTATGATACGTGCAGAACCTCTCTGCACTCTCCTTGAAAATTTATTTCCCGATCAACGTACATTTAGCTTGTGCTTTATGGTGTTGGGGCCCTTGGATCTGCAAGGGAGAGCAGGCATTGCTGCTGTGTTTGCATCACGAAATGAAATTGCTCAGCAGCAACAAATTTGACCATTCCAGAGCTCTTGTTCGGTATCTACACTTTGCTGTGGCCGCGTAGGGCGCTACGGGCGGTCGAACTCAAGGCCCACAGGTAGGTTCGCCTGCTAGTGCCCGCCGTTTTAGTCGAGCATCTGGGTATCAGCAACCTGAGAAACTTTCGTTTTTCAAATTCGTTCACGTATGGATACCAGAGGTATGGGGAGTCGGTTTTGGAGTAAAGAGGCATTTTTCGTGATGAAAAAGGTGTCGGATCGATCCGGCGACAAAAAGGTTGCCCATGACCTGACAGACGCTCTCTAAAACTGCCTCCATGGAGCGGGTCTGAGCATTAGAACTGGAGAAATGTCGTTTTCGGTACGTAGGGAGCAGCAATGAAAGGTCGGCATTATACCAGAAATAGTAGTACTGTATCGCAACTTTTTTTTTTTTTTTCCGTCCCTTTTATTATCTTCGCCCTTCCTTTCTCTCTTCTCCCTATTAATAGTCGTAACTCAGATCCGGGGTCACAAAGTAGGCTCTTCTCCCTCCTCCCCCACTACGTACGGCTCGTGCCTTGCATTTTTATCGCGAGAAGACTTCAGCTTTCTCTTCCCTCGTCGACTCGCATCGAATTGTTTGAGCCTACCCACGCTACTAGGCGCTCTCAGCAGCAGTCGATTCCGTTTTTTATTTATTTTTGCAACTAAACTCAAAAGTCCTACGACCCACGTGAGATTCGAACTCCCGACATCAACTCTTAGAAGCGTTCGAAGTTCCCACTAGATCATCGGGGCGACCGACTGAAATATATATATATTCAAATCAAAAGACTGCAGTGCTCCTGGCATATTTTTTGCTCGAATTAAGGGGGCCCTTAACTGTTACCAGGTACGTACCTGGTACCTGGTACTGGCACGTACTACTGCTGTAGTGCCGCTACTTTTTTTCAGAAATACACCCGACTTTTCTTTTTTATCTTATCGTGTCGGCTCACGAGCAAATAAAGTATACTCTTCTTCTGTTTGTATACTTCTTCTCACTCCCACGACTCTGGTGGCATGCACCCATCGTAATCCATTTATTTGTTGCTGGGATTATTCTCACTCCAATTTTCATTTTTTTTTGCCTGGATTTTTTACACGTCCTAGATCAGGGCAAGACAAAGGCATTGCCTTCTGCACCTTTTGATTTATTTCTTTTCTCTGTCAGTTGTGGCCGAAACCAATTTCCGGAATTTTCTGAAATGTGCCTACAGTAGTTCACGAAAAAGAAAAAGAAAAAGAAAAGGTGCAGTAGATAACCCCTTCGGAAGACTATTATGAAGGGCGTGTCAAGTTTTCAGGTCAAAACTCGAAAAAACGGACTGAGAAAGTGCCTGGCCAATTAAAAAAACTGATCTTGGCCATCCCAGCTCGGAGCTGGCCGGCAATATACTATCCAGTTAGAATAGGATGTGCACATCAAACGGTTACTATATTTTCGGCCAGAGTGGTGCATCATACGTAGAGGCTATTCATATTGCCACGGCCTACCGGGATATGGCATGTTGCCACGATGGCCGTTTTCGCCGAAAAGGGGACAGCACAATATTCCTTTTTCCATCAAAGAACATTCGTACGTACATCGCCATCGTCAAAGTGCCCCCCCCCCCGCTATAAATATATGATATATTTATAGGTTGGGTTGGCGTCGGTTGGCAACGACGCTGTAAAACACGCCACTCGCTGCGTGAGCTAGACAACCAGGGTGCCGTTTTTTTTTGTTATTTTTTTTTGGCGGCCACCAAAGCTGGCGGTCGAGTAGATCATTTGTGCGGGGTGGAGAACCTTTGTTCCGCACAAGGGGAATGGTCGTATCACGTAGTGTTAATATGGTAAGGCGTCCGCGAGGCAGTTACATAGTAAAACCCATTGCTGTCTCCGGAAGTGGCCACACCAGAAATTAAATTAATTCATTGAAGCTGTCGTCCATATGCAAGTCCGCCTCAGAGGCGGTTCTTAGCAGGATGCAGCTCACCCTCCATGCGACTCGCCCATTACCTCACGGCGTTTCGCGCTTGGTGCAAGCAATGTCTGCCTGGTTGGTGAAAACCCAACGCGCTCCGTCCCGGCATTGTAGGGATGCGAGGGTCTATGGTCATATGACTACGGCCGTGCACAACATGAGTACACCCCCCCCCCCGGACTGCCTGGTTGGTGAAAACCCAACGTGCTCCGTCCCCCCCCCCCCGTCAGCTGCCGCTTGCTGCTGAACCATGCTCGAGCAACGTGTATCCGGGCCTGTCTATGTCGCGGTGCGCTGCGACGCCTGCCACAGTGCAGCAGTAACGTTGTGCGCCGATATTGAACCTCATTGTATGTTACATTCTACTGCAGGCCTTCGTATAGATAATATGTCTGTAACCAGGCATATACCCCCAACGTATGTATGTGATAAATCTTGTATACCTACTATTTACGAGGGGCAAAGGTAGCCATCAGAACTCGAGCTGGGTCCAAAACCCGTATATCCCATTATGTTTAAACAGCCATATTAGGTTATGACTACTATGTTTCCCCATAATAGGGCCGGGTAAACGTAGAACCTATTGCTATTAATAGAGTCTATCATAGTGTGAGACATGAGACGATTCCGCGCCCCCTGACCCCCACCCGCCCCCGCCCCCGCCCCCGCCCCCGCCCCGCCCCGCAGGTGATATCGAACTACACGAAGAAGCTCGTCAACACAGACCCGGAGGCGAACCCGATACGCGGCCCGTTTCAGCCCCCGTCCTGGGAGCTGCCGGAAGGGTCGGAGTATCCCGACGTTTCTGACGACGAGTCTGAGGGGGAAGAGACCAACACCGGGGACCGGCCTGTGTCGCTAGACGAAACGAGGAAAGAGATGGAGGAGAGGATGGAGAAGAAGGTGAGGGGGAGGGGGGGGGGGGGTTTGATGTATTTCGCGAACAGGCAAGGGGTTGGGGGTTAGGGCGGGATCCCCAGCGGAGGATTGCTTGTGTGCCGTGACTGCAAGGTAGAACGTTTCTGGTAGAAAGAGCCCCTACACCTGGGGCTGTCAACACAGAATGTCCCCTCGTACTCGAGCGCAAAGTCCTAGATGATGTTCGCTTTTAATAAAAATCGAGCGCTACGCACGATCCGGTTGTTCATGGGTGTGTTGTACCGCCGAGCATCGAAGGCGTGCATGCTATGTGGAGAGCAATCGTCTACGTAACGTCTCCGCGCGTGAGGGTTCAACAATAAATGTATTCAACTATCTTCCGACACACGACACGTGGGTCCCGTTACATATCTAGTGAGGGCTGTTCGGTGTCCGCGTTGCCTACTGCCTGCAACAAGCCGCAAGGTTGTTGAGCCACAAACGCAAGTTTTTTTTGTCGACGCGGCTGTCCGAGTTTTTTCTTCTCAGCTTGCCCCCATGACAAGGTGCCCTTGGGTTCCCCCGACGAGCGTCCCTTACATCGCTCGTGCCATGCACCACCCCCCATGGAGGGTGTCTGGCAATGAACCTCGCCTATAAAGCAAGAGGGGTCTCACGTAGGAGGTAGGTAGCTGAGGCAAGGCTACAGGGTAAGCAAGTCGGCCACGGATTCGCCCCCTCAAGACACCGAACCATTAATCTTGGGAGTTCTGGGTAACACGCAAATCGGCAAGCATACCGTGCGCCCTTGCTTTTGCTGCAAGCACTCACGTGTTGCTGCTGCGTCGGGTCATCACTTGGATCAAACATTGAGCTTCGGACGACGGCAAACGGAACGGGGGGAAACCATCCACAAGCAGTGTAGGCGTGTGCGAGCTATTCGATTATTCCGCACAGGTAGGAAGCAAGCGGTTGGGGTCAATGTACGCGAGGTTGTACAAAAACCGGTCCCCCTGCAAAGCCTTCAGGACACTGAATTTTTATGGGTTAGGTACTGTCGTGCGGGGTGTGAAACAGGGGAGGCTTCTCGAGGCAGTTTACGTGGGCTCATATAATACGATAGAAGGACGTTGGAGAGAATAAAACGAGGCGCACAACCAACGACACCCAACTTTCAACGGCAAAGAACTCCGTATTTTTCATAAGTTTCTTTCCATTTTCCCATTCGCACGATGGCCATATTGTACGTGGAAAGACTCATCCGTTGACCGTCATTTCGAGCACACTTTCTCTTCGTTCTTGCTTTTGAGTTAATGTCGTGAACTTCGTACAATATTGCCCCTCCCGCCCGCTCCCCCACACAGGGGGGTTTCCTGGGACGGACAGCAAAAACGCCCCCACCAAAAACCGCCCGCTTCATGATCGCGTCTCAAAGTCACACCTTAACCATTACGCTATGAACTGAAAAAACGTGTCCCACACTAATTCCAAGTAGTATATGAATGTCCCAGAAACAATGGTTGCAGTTCCTCAGGGGTCTAAGAGTCAAACCACCACCCATGCCTCCGATCCTGCTTGCATACCGCTCCAATGGTCCATACGCGCGGCAGGTTGCCACCATGCGGCGAAAAGCGGCGTTTCTGCGAAAAATCCCCGGGCGTAGCTTCACCGGGACTGCCTCGACGGGGCGGGGGGGCACCAGAGGCGTAGCGGGGTCGCCGCGATAGTTTGGTCAGAGCTACTGTAGTACGTAGTGATGGGAAGTACGGTGTGTGAGAGTTGTGAACGCCACGTATCGGGGAGATTTACGTTGCGCGATGAAGAAAAGTTGTTGCCTTGTTACCGTACCGTCGTGGTGTATCGCAGTATCGCAAGTGGGAACGCGTTTTTTTGTTCTAAAATGAGTGATTGTAGCGCGCTAGAAGAAAGGTTGCTGCCTTGCCGTCGTGTACCGCAAGTGTATAATAAGTGGAACGAACGCGTTTTTGGTTTTGAATGCGTGAGTGTTGTGCGTGTGTGTCGTCCTGTGGCGTTCCGAAGGTGCACGCGGTGCTTTGAGACAGCATATTCGTTTGTTGCGGCCCATACTCGACGGAGTTTTTTTGTGTTCAGAGTCGGGGGCGGAAATAGAGTCCGAGGTGTACCCTCTTTGCTGATAATTTGTTATCGCGACAACGCGTTGACCCCGGCTGAAACACGTAAAAAATGGTGGGAAGTTGATCATTAGGACGGCTACAGAGGCAGGCGTGCGTGCTGTTGCATGCTGGAATCACCTGCGAGTAAGGAACGGGGCAGTGTATCAGGTTCCATCAAATTAAAAGGCACCAGGTGCCATAACTTGTTATTCTGATACGACAAAAGATGGCGGGCAGCCCCCACGAGTGTTTTTTTAGTTCACCATCGAGATACTGTAGGTAAAAAGCCACCACATACCAGATTTAAGAAACTCAGGCGGGTACTTATTCGTTTCAGAGAAAAAAAAAACTCAGCTGTGAGTTCGAATCTTTCCTCAAAACTTTCTTTTGCAAGGTTTCGTGTGATGCTTTTCCGGGATGAATGTACGCACAAGCAGTGGTTCTGTTTCTTATCCGGCTGTCGCACCAACAAAAACTTTCGCGGTAGTCTTCTTGTCGTAAGTAGCTCAAGGCTACGAAGCCAATGCTAAGCCCGTGCCTGGCACAATAATCCCAGCGTTTTGTTTTTGTATGCCACTATTTGATTTCGTGTCTTACGCTAAAATACTGAAAAAAAAAACAATCGCTGGTAGAGAGCCGTCTCGAAGGGCGCGCACCCAGCCAAATCTCGAAGTAGCCACTTCTTCCTCACGTATCGAACCCTAACAGACAGAGTTCGATCAAACTGTGTATTTTCTACTCACCAACTACAACTTAAACAAGGCCTACCGCTGTACGTAGACTACACAACTCCAAACGGGGAGAAAAACAAATGCTTCAGGTTCCCCCCCCCCCCCCCCCCCCCCCCCCCCCCCCCCCCCCCGCGCTTGCGTCCTCCGTTTCCCGAAAAAGAGTACAGACAGTAAGACCGGCAGCGGAATTGAGTGCGAAAAGGCGCAAACGCTTCCGACGCAGGTAGGGTTCTCCAAACCTGGACCGACGGACCGAACGACCGACCGACCGACAAGGCGACGAGTACCTCGCAGGCTCCATCCCCAACCTAAAACAAAAACATATACGTCGTATCCTGGGGCCGGCAACCCCTGACCAGGCACAACCCCCCGTCGGTACAAACATTGATCGAATGCCGCCTGTTGCTACAATGGCGTTTTCTTCCTCCACCAACGCCAGCAGAAAAAGGTCGGAGAATGACGCAATCACTTCGACCAGCACCACCCCCCCCGCCCCTAGCCCCCCCGCCCCCGAGGCCGAGCGGGGGGCTTTTTGACACTCGACGCATTACAACAACTGTCAATATTGTCTTCAAATTTGTGCTACGTACAGCAGTAGAACACACCTACAACACCGGCCCTTACACACACATACACATGGGCAACAATCAACGTGGGCAAATGGAGCAGCGCTTTGCCGTGTCGCGCCGCGCCGCCGACCCCCTCGCAGTGGGGGCAAAAAAGGCCGGTCCTCGTCTGGTCTCAAGGGCGATTCTGCAACAGCTTCCGGATCTGCGGCCCGTGCATGCCTATCTCGCTGAGATCATTTTCCTCCACATAGCTTTCAACGCGAGGCGGTATGTTCGTGCGCGGGGAGGGGGGTGGA
>MEHQ01002939.1:66343-78221 GCA_008828725.1 Saccharina japonica
GGGGGGGGGGGGGGGGGGGCAGTACGAGCGCCTGGGGTCAGTCGGCAATATGTTGTGAAAGCGGTGCAATATGGCGATTGGCATACGTACATACGATCGATTTGCTATTCGTAGGTTGTACGTACGGTAATGATGCGTGATACCACCATGCCCCCCCAAAAAATATCCCCAAAAAATAAGGACCGTTCGTATGTTAACATTTAATCCACCGAAAGGTATTTTTTATGTTTCGGGGCAGAGCGATACGTGAGAGTGTGAAAGGGGTCCCTACATATTATATGTGCGTACTTTCTCTGTTTTCCGCACAGTCCTGATTCCTGCCGGTGCATGCCGAGATAAAACGACTACCAGGTATGTATACGTATAGTTCGACGGGTCACAGACAACGAGAAACCTGAGAGGAAATACGCCTGTTAGGCTTCCGTGCGGCGGTTACATTAGTGCCAATGTGCCTGAAAACTGTGACTTGGCGCCATCAGTATACTATTATGGGGGTGGGCTAATGTAGTAAGATAGTAATCAGAGCCCCGTGATGGAACCAAAAATCACACATCCCCCCTAATGTGTGCACACCGTTGTTGTTGTTGTTCTCACATGAACTGATCGCGAAAAAGATAGTCCGTGTGGTCACAGGACAGGCTCCAAGAAAAAACTCTGGAGTGGAATAATACCTCGGAGAAAAAACCACACACAACATACAAAATACAAAGCACACAGCATACAACGCAGTACGATATACTAGGTACATACATGATAACTGTGGCACATCGTACACCTCAACCAAAAAGAAAGTTGTGAATCAATCCATAGGAAAACGGAAGAAGGGAAGAGAAAAAAAAGGAGATAGGAAAAAAGGGGGGGGGAACGAAAAAAAAAAGGAAAAAAAGGAAAATATTTGGTTCCGATTACTACCGGTATGTTCCCCCGTACGACGTAACTGTAAGAACTGACACGCCACAGCAGTCAACCATGTTTGATTATGAAGAAACGCGCGTATTTTGAACCACCCCGAGTGGCGCGTGCGTGACTTCAAAACGCCATATTTCCCGCTGTGGGTTGGGGGGGGAACGTTACACCTTACCGACAACATCTATCTATTAATACTGTAACTTGCTTGCTGCTGATTCTAACGCCAACACGAAGGGCTCATGACACCATATCATGGCAACAAGACCATCCTTGGACCCTTTTAGTACTGCAATGCACATATATATATATATATATATGTTGACATACATATATTTATGTATATATTTTGGTTCTAATTCCAAGTAATTTGTCCCCAAAACGGAAATGCGGTCCTATAGGGCGAAACGTTCAGCTCTCACCGCAGGTCTCCCATCACCTCCACGCCGATGTTGGCGAGGTCTTGAGCGAAGGAGCTGAGATTGAGGTTCGACAACCAGGTCGATAAGGTCTCCTCGGAGGAGGAGGCGGCGGCGGCGGGTTGCGTCAGCGCATCCTGCCGCCAGCGATAGACGACGTACGTAAGTATATACAGGTAAACGTGTCCATAGCAAAGGGGAGTATGATTTCTTGGGGTACGCTTTACCGATGCTTGTTGCTATAGATTGCGTCCCTCTTTTGTCCAAAATTAATCAATCCATGCTACGCAGCTCGAGTCATTAATTAATTAATTAATTTAACCCACCCCTACCCCGATATTGAAACATATATATATGATATACTGTAGCACCATCAAGGGCACACAAAAAAAAAAGACAAAACGACACCACACTCCTAGGAAGGTCAGAATGAAAAACAAACCGGATCGCTGTGATTACCTGACGAAATGAGCGAAAAATATATATTTTTTCGCTGTTTTTCCTTTTTTTTTTCACTTGGTTTTAGAGACCCCCCTAGTTTGTTTTCACTGGTGGGGGGGGGGGGGGGGGGGGGAGGGGGGGTCATTAAAAAAAAGTCGACTTATTGTTTTCTGGGATCACAACGGTCCGGTTCTTCCCTCCTAGGGGGGGGGGGGGGGGGGGGGAGGGGGGGTCATTAAAAAAAAGTCGACTTATTGTTTTCTGGGATCACAACGGTCCGGTTCTTCCCTCCTAGGGGGGGGGGGGGGGGGGGGGAGGGGGGGTCATTAAAAAAAAGTCGACTTATTGTTTTCTGGGATCACAACGGTCCGGTTCTTCCCTCCTAGGGGGGGGGGGGGGGGGGGGGAGGGGGGGTCATTAAAAAAAAGTCGACTTATTGTTTTCTGGGATCACAACGGTCCGGTTCTTCCCTCCTAGGGGGGGGGGGGGGGGGGGGGAGGGGGGGTCATTAAAAAAAAGTCGACTTATTGTTTTCTGGGATCACAACGGTCCGGTTCTTCCCTCCAATATAGGGGGGGGGGGTAGTGGGGGGTCTGGGATTCAGATCCGCGCGCACCCTTGGCACCATAGTAAAACGCTACAACGAGCAGGTCCACGTGCGTTTCACGCAACCTGGTGTACACGTTGTATTCCGAGCTAGCGAGCTCAGTTCGCACGAACTAAAAATTGAAGCAACGCGTTGCTGACGACTGCATGCATGATATATAGCCCCGAGGCCGATCTTTTGCCGCGTCTCGAAAATATATAAAAATGAAACGCTCATGTTAACATATGTGTCCGATACAACAAAAAAGACAAAAAAAAGACAAAAAAACAAAGTCTTCCTCTGCCGAAAACGCACCAACATAACCTGCCCGCCCTTGCGTTCCCCCCGGCCTCCTTTTTCCGAGGAAAAAAACCCAGAACGTTTTTTCGCGGCGGGTGCCCAGGTGGCCCGGGCGTCAATTATCTTCGCATCGTCTCCGCCGTCGGCGTCATCTGCCTGCGAGTCGTCAAAAATGTTGCTCCAAATGGTGTCGTTGGCCGCCGGGCTACTGAGAAGGGGAACACTGCTCAGCAATGTGTTGTCGCCACCGGGAAGGGTGCGGGAGAGCCGGGAAGGGAGGCTGAGAGGGCGGCGCTGCGGAGAAGCCGCAGGGTGTTCCTCCGGTGAGCCCTGAGCAGCAGCAGCAGCAGCAGCAGCAGCAGCAGAAGAAGCAGCAGCAGCAGCAGGAACAGAAGGAGGAGGAGGAGCTTCGAATGCGCCGTTTGCCGGAGGCGGGCTGAGCGGCCACAGCAGGGTGTGCCCGAACGGGCTCGGTGCCGCGTGGGCAGGCGGCGCACACCGAGCGTGCGAGGCGGTGGTTGTGGTGGTGGTAGTGGTGGCAGTGTTGGTGGCCTGCTGGTGCCTCTCCTCCTCATCCTCCCCCCCCACAGCGGAAAACGATTTCTTCCCGCAGTAGTGCTGTTGCTCCCCTGAGCTGCGGGACGGGCCGGTCTTGTCTGCTGACGCTGCTGAACGGTTGTTGTTGGTGGTGGTGGTGGTGGTAGTGGCGGTAGGGAGGGTGCTATGCGAAGAAGGACGGAGGGCTCGATGAGGGTGCTCGTCGTTGTTGTCGTCCACGCAGCAGGTGCTGCTCTCTCTGCTGGCGTCGTCATCGTCGGTCGATGACGCGCTGTGGCCTCCCCCGCTGCCGCACGGAGATGGGCCGTCGAGCTGAGAGAGGAAAGGTCCCGAAAAGCCGGGAACGGTGTCTCTGACCACCCGGCTCAGCACGTGCAGGCACAGCCCGATGCGCTTTGGGTCTCTGCCGAAAAAGGGAGAGAATGTAGTAAGGCGAGGCGAGGTGCGCGGGAGGCTGTAACGTTCACTGACAAAATTGGTGTACGCCTGATGCACAAAGTGCATATGATACGTACGCAGGGGTGCTTTCTTTGTGAATGGAAACTCCGGCCAAGGTTTTTGCGTGCGTTTGTGTGAACAGAACTGAACTGAACTGTTTCGGTTGGCATAAGAGACGGAAGGTGGGAGCTCCTTAGCCCTCTTGGAATGTATATACCCCATGCCTAAGACCGTAAAACTAAACAACGACAAAGTGCATCAAAAGCCATCTAACCATAGCAAGGAAGAGGGTGCGTGCATCAATACGGATGAGTATAATCATGCTCTGCGCGAGTGTTGCCGTCCAAGCTCCTTACGTTGAAACCCGGACCCCCCCCCCCCCTTTATCATACCCCAGCAGAACTCGGGCTCTGCTTGGTGTGGCAGATTCATGTAAATGCCAAATATGTTTTTGACAATTCCTCCCCTCTGAAGTCCCAAAGGACTTTTTAGACCATCTTCATGTATATATGTAGCGCGTACACCCACCTGTTGTCAACGTCGAAAAGCGCTCCAGCGGGAACGCCAAAATTTTGACACGCGATCAGGAAGCTGCGCATGTTGCCCACCTGCCGCGGAATCCCCCCCCCCCCCAGGAAGAAGCACAAAATAAGGATAATCAAATCAGCGGAGAGGCGTGTCAAATATCGGCGATCCCCATGGTTCCACCCGAAAAATTACACGCCTGAAGTACAAGAGGTCACCCTCCCACAAAGTCCGCAGTGCACACGATCAGTATTTCCTATTTTGTTCCTTTTATTACCTGCATCGATATCATACGACAAATATGAACATTACTGTGTTTTTCGCTGTGTTCCCACGGAACTTCCCACGGCTTCCCGTGGTATCCTGCGGGATACCACGGGAGGCCGTGGGGGCCGTATGGGACGTCCCTCGGGAATCCACGTTATTTCACGGTATCCCGCGGGATACCATGGGTAATCCCAATCGTGCCCGCCGCAGGGTGCCATGTGCAACCCCCACGGGATTTTATGGGATGCCGTGGCATGTCGTGGGGTCCCGGTATATGACGCCCTGTAACCAACAACCCACACTTCTTCCACGAGAGTTGCGGCTTAAAAGGTATACTTACATTGCTTGTGTCGGATTCGTCCTTGTGGATAACCTCCACAGCTCCCGGAGCAATGGCGTTGGCGACTTGGCAAAGCACACGGCCATTCACGAGTCCGTCGTCCAAAAAAAGGAGACCCCCGTTCGCGCCCATGCCACTGTCGTCGAGGATCTGCGCGATCCATGTCTGATACGTACAGCACGGCAGTATATACGAGCACCAAAAACACTTTAGAGAAAAACGATCGGTGGCCAAGGAGAATCAATCGACCGAATACCCCGGTGTATCGGCTGGAGACCCATCAGCGTTGTGGGCAAGCGGCGAAATGAATCGTCTCATTGCGCAGTTCACACCTGATGGGGCACAGCAGTAGCACAACACGTATCATAGCACGAATCATATACACCAGGTGTAGAAAAACGATATAATCGCGAAGGAGAACCATCTGCCAATCATTGTGTCCCACGGGAGGCAAATCCATATGGGCATGGGTGAAGATGAAGAAAATAGCTAAGCCATGAATACAACGTCATGAACACAAGGCGCCATTTTGTATACCTCTCGTAATACGTTAGTCTTCCCCGCAGCTTCTGAGTGGCAGGTCTTCGGCTACTCGAGCTGCTGTAGATATGCTATACCAGGCAACAAGCGGCGACCCCGCCCCCACGGCGGTAGGCCAGAAGTGAAGTAAGTAACTTTCTAAAGATAATGTGAGAGGCATGTATTAAAATGGAATAAAGAAAGATTGACAAAACCAAAGGAAGGACACATTATCCGGGGACAGTTAAAGCTCCGCTGGCGGATTCCGTTTCAAGGGCGGTCTGTGCTGTCGGCATGGGTGTCTTCTAATAGATATTTGGGGGGGGGGGGGGGGGGGGGGGGGGGGTCGAAGCGAGCCGAGTCGCTCGTGTACTTCTTGACATCCGCAACGATCTCTATTTACGATATCTATTTACGCGAATCATACGCTGGTCCGAACGATACCATCTCTGTCTGTTGTAGCATCCTGCGCTCAACGTCTGTATGATACACACGAACCAGAGATTGGCTTCGTACGTGCGTATCATAAAGTCGCTCGTGCGTTTCTTTGACCTCCGGAACGATCCGTATCATCCCGATGCTGCCTGTGCACGCTACTACCATACACACGAATCATGCAGCGGGTACAGAAGTCACCTATACATATCAGACGTGCGGGGAACGACGTATATTATCGGTGGCGTTGTGGCGTTGTACAGGCCCGTGTTGCGAGAAGGTTTCCTGGCGAAAGTATCTACTTCCTTAATTTACTTCCATGAAAAGTTCCGCCTAGTAGACCATCTCTTTCCTTCCGCTGACAACAACAACAACAAGATGGAAGCTGCTGGAGAACACTGTATCATACTAAGTGTGACGGCGAAGCATGCGTCTATAATCTCGACCACGAAACGACGATGACAAAAACGCATTAACAACCCCCTCCGCAACAAACCAATCGCAGATATATATGGAAAAGAAGAGGATGGGGGTCGAACGGTCAATTCGGGCACAGAATACTCGCGCCTTAAAACGGTGACGCCGCGACGTCATCGACGGTTTTATCCTCGCCGAGAAGAGCCCGAGAATGCCGTCGATGAACGCCCCACACCCCCACCGTCGAAGGCGAGTATTGTGCACCCGAATTGACAGTTCGACCCCCCCCCCCCCCCCCCCCCCCCCCCCCCCNCCCCCCCCCCCCCCCCATCCCTTCTTTTCTACGTATGTCATGACGGCGACGTATATATCTGTTGCGCGGGAGATTGTTGATGTGTCGTTGCCGTTCTTCGTGGTCGAGAGTGCAGACGTTTTTTTTTTGCATTTTTGTTTTTAATCCTCCGGCGGACGGATTGGTAAAAACCTTAAGAACTGGTCCCACGTATTTGGGGACAAAACTACTTGGAATTAGTGTGGGATAATTTTGGTCGGTTCTGAATGGGTTAAGTTCACCACACTTCCACCTTCAAATTTGTGTCGTGTGTCAATTTGGCCCATCGTTTCTTCACCGCCGCACTCAATCGCCACTACTGTGTACCACTAACATACATACCTTTTTTGTTTTTTTGGTGGTGGGAAGGAAGTACAGATGGAAGCTTTCCACACCTCGAACGGATCATCGAATCCCACTTCATGATCTAGATATTTCAAGGCAGATCTACAGTACCTGTATCATATGTGGTATATATTCCAGATTTTGTGTGGTTCCAGCTCATTCATGCTACCGGGTGGGGCCGTAAAATCTACACGATCAATATAGCACATGAGCAATCCCACGGTAGGGGTACCACTTTTAGGCTCAATACTTTCAGACCGGTTGTGCTCCTCACGTGAGTAACCACCGGATACTATTATTATTTTACGGGTATATTTGTTTTTGGACTACCGCATTGGAAGGTTTGGTCGAGTTGCGCGAACGAACGAACGAACGAACGAACGAACGAACGTTTCCGAAGTCACGTTTCGGTTGAGATATTGAGCTCCTCATGCGAGGAGCTCAGAAAATCCTGCTGCGCCCCTAACCGTGGGATGACTCACATGTTTCCTGGGTTGGATCTGTACTATGCAGATCCTGCACTACCTCTCACAACTGCAAGGGAGGAACCACTACTGTAGAATGATCTAGATGACGCATGCTACGATAGAGGTGCACCATGTTTTTTTTCTGAGCTCCTCACTTAAGGAGCGTCATCCCTCACCGCAAAAAAAGATTTTGAAGGAAAATAAAAAAGTGCTGCCGGATGAGAAATCTCATGACCGAAGTATACTCTGAAACATTATTCCGTCACAAAAATGATAAAAAAAAGTCCGACGAATTTGGGTTAAGGAGCCCGATCGTTCAGAAAACGATTCATCCAAAAAGTGCTACCTCTACCGTAGCACGCGTCAGATCATGATCTCTCCTGCAGTAGGTACGGAAGCCTTGACGGAAGTTAAACTACGGAAGAAGAGTGCTAGATATTTTCGCCCAGGAAATGTCTCGCAACACGGGCGGGCCTGCACAACGACACAACGACACCGACAATACATACCTGGTGTATGCCGTTCCTCACACACACACACACACATAATACAGGCAAAATGTTTGTACCCGTTGTATGATTCGAGTGGATAGTACAGCAGTGGTATTAATAGCGTGCGGAGCAACGGGATGCTACAGATCGTTCAGAGGCCAAGAAATCCACGAGTGACTTTGTGATACGTACGTACGAAACCAATATCTGGTTTGTATATATATACGTGTCACACAGAACGTAAGCGCTGGATGATACAGCAGACAGAGATGGTAGATTTCGTGCCAGCTGTACGTATGATTTTTGGTGCATAGAGATCATTGCAGAGGTCAAGAAGTCCGTGAGCGACTCGGCCCGCTTCGACCCGTTCCCAAAGGCACGGTGGTACCAGGATACTAAAAAACACCCACCACGCCGACAGCACAAACCGCCCTTGAAATCCGCCAGCGGAGCGCTACGTAACTGCCCCCAAATAGCGTCCCCTCCCTTTGTTTTCTCGCCCCGCCTTTAGTCACCATTTGCTTCCCTTTGACTCGCCCGCCGTGGAGGCGGGCGGGGGGGGGGGGGGGGGGGGGGGGGGGGCGCTTACTCCCTCGTTTTCATAAATGAGATACCAGGTATAGAGTACGAATCAACGATGCTGGTCTGGAGGTACTGCTTGCTGTACGTACTACTGCAGAAGGGACAAGCTCAACGTTCCTGGCTATATTCGAATGATATCATAAAAAAAAATTCGTGCGTAAATATTTCACTTACAGATACTGGTGGCATTGTCGTACCTGGGCGGTGTTCACCGTCTCTTCATCGCTACCAGGAAGGGCGATAGTCCCTTGCCAAGGCGACGGGAAGTCGACGGCGCCAGACGGGTGCTCGAGCGAGGTAATGCTGGCGCACCGAAAAAACTTCTGGTTTGGTAGCGCACCTGCAATCAACTGCCGGTTTTCACCTACTGTACATGCAAAAAATCATGTACCAGGTACATGGTATTTGACAGAGTGAAGTTAAGGTGCTGTGTACGTACGACTGTATTATACAGCAGTTGTAGTCGGCGGACGAAAAACAAATGAGCGAGACATGCACAGCAAGTCAAAACGTACACAGCACGGTGATTGCGCGATTGCTGGCACCACAACTATAACTGCATGCGTACAGGTCTACTCTGATAGCGTTCGACCAGACTGTACACTACGCCTTATTTTTGCGTACCTGGCACTTATCATACCAGGTACAGGCTTTACGAGAGAGAGCTCAAAATCTACTTTCTACATTATTACAGCAGTGTCACTACTGTTGTTGTAAACAATACGACTGCAGTATGCGTATCATACTCGTACCTGAACTATCCCAAAGACGGCTATGGGTATTCCTGGGTTGAGGGGTCTGTTGTGTTCCATCGCCGCCTACTCGCAGAGCTCGCGGGCGAGTGATGTCGTTGTACCTGACCGCGCACACCAAGCACATGCACGCACATACACGATTAGAGGTCTGAGCACAGTCTCAAGGCTGAGGCCACGCTACGTACAGCAGCACACTGCTAGTGTTCTCCTGGCCCAGCGGAATCGCCGCTCTTCGTTGTAAGGGCCAGGTCGCATGAATTAATGCAGGAACAATTCCCAACTGCTACTACTCGTATGGTCCGGACATGCTATTTCGGGGTATGATACGAGTGAGCGTAGAAATCTTACCTCGGGCTCGGTGCAGGCTTTTGAGGGACCGGTGTTGTAGGCACCCCGGGCGAAGACGAGGACGGCTCGCAAGCGCTCAGGTTCATGGTGTGGTGCACGCGGCAGCAGCAGCAGCAGCAGCAGCAGCAGCAGATAGAGCTAGGTCTCAGCTAACCCCAGTCTGTACGTATCGAGGGCAAGTTGCGCTCGCTCGCGGTGATATCGACTGAATTAATTCGCGAGATCGTTTGTTTTGTCCGTTGCGCACGCAGGACACGCCGACGACGACACGACGAACTCGAAGCGATGCAAATCCCGCCGCATTTTTTTTGTATCGTGCCGCCCCCGACATGTCCTGCCAACGACGCCATTTCCTGTTTGTTTTTACGCGCATGATATGGACTCATACGAAGCATACAACCAAACTGCTTTGACAAGGACATATAGCAGTGCTGCTGCAGCGCCACAGCAGCAGCAGTCAGACCTCCCCCCCACTGCATGTGACAGCTTGTTAAGGCTGGCTATGATACGTGCAGAACCTCTCTGCACTCTCCTTGAAAATTTATTTCCCGATCAACGTACATTTAGCTTGTGCTTTATGGTGTTGGGGCCCTTGGATCTGCAAGGGAGAGCAGGCATTGCTGCTGTGTTTGCATCACGAAATGAAATTGCTCAGCAGCAACAAATTTGACCATTCCAGAGCTCTTGTTCGGTATCTACACTTTGCTGTGGCCGCGTAGGGCGCTACGGGCGGTCGAACTCAAGGCCCACAGGTAGGTTCGCCTGCTAGTGCCCGCCGTTTTAGTCGAGCATCTGGGTATCAGCAACCTGAGAAACTTTCGTTTTTCAAATTCGTTCACGTATGGATACCAGAGGTATGGGGAGTCGGTTTTGAAGTAAAGAGGCATTTTTCGTGATGAAAAAGGTGTCGGATCGATCCGGCGACAAAAAGGTTGCCCATGACCTGATAGACGCTCTCTAAAACTGCCTCCATGGAGCGGGTCTGAGCATTAGAACTGGAGAAATGTCGTTTTCGGTACGTAGGGAGCAGCAATGAAAGGTCGGCATTATACCAGAAATAGTAGTACTGTATCGCAACTTTTTTTTTTTTTTTCCGTCCCTTTTATTATCTTCGCCCTTCCTTTCTCTCTTCTCCCTATTAATAGTCGTAACTCAGATCCGGGGTCACAAAGTAGGCTCTTCTCCCTCCTCCCCCACTACGTACGGCTCGTGCCTTGCATTTTTATCGCGAGAAGACTTCAGCTTTCTCTTCCCTCGTCGACTCGCATCGAATTGTTTGAGCCTACCCACGCTACTAGGCGCTCTCAGCAGCAGTCGATTCCGTTTTTTATTTATTTTTGCAACTAAACTCAAAAGTCCTACGACCCACGTGAGATTCGAACTCCCGACATCAACTCTTAGAAGCGTTCGAAGTTCCCACTAGATCATCGGGGCGACCGACTGAAATATATATATATATATATATTCAAATCAAAAGACTGCAGTGCTCCTGGCATATGTTTTGCTCGAATTAAGGGGGCCCTTAACTGTTACCAGGTACGTACCTGGTACCTGGTACTGGCACGTACTACTGCTGTAGTGCCGCTACTTTTTTTCAGAAATACACCCGACTTTTCTTTTTTATCTTATCGTGTCGGCTCACGAGCAAATAAAGTATACTCTTCTTCTGTTTGTATACTTCTTCTCACTCCCACGACTCTGGTGGCATGCACCCATCGTAATCCATTTATTTGTTGCTGGGATTATTCTCACTCCAATTTTCATTTTTTTTGCCTGGATTTTTTACACGTCCTAGATCAGGGCAAGACAAAGGCATTGCCTTCTGCACCTTTTGATTTATTTCTTTTCTCTGTCAGTTGTGGCCGAAACCAATTTCCGGAATTTTCTGAAATGTGCCTACAGTAGTTCACGAAAAAGAAAAAGAAAAAGAAAAGGTGCAGTAGATAACCCCTTCGGAAGACTATTATGAAGGGCGTGTCAAGTTTTCAGGTCAAAACTCGAAAAAACGGACTGAGAAAGTGCCTGGCCAATTAAAAAAACTGATCTTGGCCATCCCAGCTCGGAGCTGGCCGGCAATATACTATCCAGTTAGAATAGGATGTGCACATCAAACGGTTACTATATTTTCGGCCAGAGTGGTGCATCATACGTAGAGGCTATTCATATTGCCACGGCCTACCGGGATATGGCATGTTGCCACGATGGCCGTTTTCGCCGAAAAGGGGACAGCACAATATTCCTTTTTCCATCAAAGAACATTCGTACGTACATCGCCATCGTCAAAGTGCCCCCCCCCCCCCTATAAATATATGATATATTTATAGGTTGGGTTGGCGTCGGTTGGCAACGACGCTGTAAAACACGCCACTCGCTGCGTGAGCTAGACAACCAGGGTGCCGTTTTTTTTC
>MEHQ01002939.1:78768-112707 GCA_008828725.1 Saccharina japonica
CCCCCCCCCCCCCCCCAAAGCCTTGGGAACTCCAACATCCTCATCGTTGTCAGCCATTTTTTTTTAAAACCCGATTTGACGATCTTGTTTTTAACCTTCAGTCTGTCTTAACCCCCTTTTTCTACTGATCAAACGATCCAAATCTAATTACAAGCAGTTTGTCCCCCAGAAACGAGGATGCGGTTCGAAAGGGGGCACAACCTGCGATCGCGTCCGAAGCTCAATTTTAGCTCACTTCGACATCGTACGTAGACGTACGTAGCCAGTCGCAACAAAACGCCATATTGATCGCGGGCCCTGGCCTTAATAACGTATCAAGGCCGGTATCGGCCACACTCGTTCCGATTCCAGCGTCGCCGAGATGGGTGTATCGAAAACCCGGAGGTACTGTTTATGTGCATAGAGGGTTTACAGGTGATGGTGGCGGCAGGCGAACGGAGTGGGAGAGGGGAGGGGCGAACGGGCACAGGTAGACGGGTGGGCGGGCGGGCGGGTTGTTGGTAAAAACGAGAACGAGCGAAATGCCTGGGTACTTCTTCTGGTGCAACTCTTTTTCTTTTGTCATGTGCGAAACGTGAAGGAGAGCGAGTTGCTGGCGGCTGAGATTTCATCGTGGTGCCGTTGACAATAGCCAAGCACAGGAAGGACAACTTGCACTACTGTACCCGTGATCACGGTCGGCATTCTGGAACCGCAATGTGTATAAAATGTACCGAACCTCAGCGAATCGCGAAAGCAGCCCTCTTTCAGCAAAATACATTCACATATGTTTGCCCCAAACGCGTTCTTACGTTTATTGCCTTGATGGCATGTCAAACAAGGCCATCAGAAACTCGATGACACCTCGTACCGAACGGTGTCATTGATTGTTTTGTCGTGGCACGTCGTAGGTATCGGAGCTTGAGGCGCTACGGTATGCCGACGACGACGCTACTATACGGGCATGAACATGGCCATATGGCATATAGGTACCACCCGCACCTCGTCAGCGTTGATACACAGCGGGGGGGGGGGGAACAAGTATTCCGCTGTCGAAAAGCGGGCGCGAGCGGCATCAGCACAAAACAAGTGACTGATGAGCGAGACCTCATACTCCCTCTGCCTCTTCCCCGCTCTCTCTCTATCCTTCTCTTTCTCTCTCTCTCTCTTTCTCTTTCTCTCTCTCTCTCTCTATCCCTCTCTTTCTCTCTCTTTCTCTCTCTATCTCTCTCTCTATTTCTCTCTCTCTACTCTCTATCTTTCTTTCTCTCTCTCTCTCTTTATCTTTCTCTCTCTCTCTCTCTCATCCCTTTCTCTCGCTCTCCCTCTCTCTCTATCTCTCTCTATATTTCTCTATTTATATTCTCTATTATCTCTTCTCTCTCTCTATTCTCTCTCTCTCTCTCTCTCTCTCTCTCTCTCCCTCTCTCTCTCTCTCTCTCTCTCACCTCCGACAGGCTCATGGTTTTGTCGGTCTCAGCTAGTCCCATAACCCGCTCGTTCGACGGAACGAGGTGGTTGTACTTGCGCTTCAGCTCCGACACCGACGTACCGGAGTGCTTTCGCATCTCGGACGCGAGCTCCACTAACTTGCTGTTTGCCGTGGAGAAATAAGGATGGGGCGGGAAGCATCCTTGGGTTTAGCACGAAGGGGGGTGGGAGGCGTCCTTAGTCTCAAGCGCGAATCACGGCCGAGCTAAAACGACGAACCCCGCGTTATACCGAAGGGGGGAAAGTTGGGGTTTTCTATGGGCGAAGCGTTCCGGTCTCGGAGTTCCGGTTTAGGAGGGAGGGACAAGGAGTGAAAGGTTCCGGATTTTTAGTTGGAGACACGCGCTATTACGAGACTTGTCGGGGATGGGAGCAAAAGAATATCGCCTGGGGTCAAAATGTCATCGAGCAGGTGTCGTAAATTGCAGTGTTGTGAACAGGAATCTACAATGTATCGTCACCTGAGCGGTGCTACAGTACTATTACTATAAGCCGACGGCAACATTTTAAAACAAATGTCTCATATTTATACAGTAGTGTTATGGCCGACTCACTCGTGAACGCCCCAGGAAGCTTCGACGGGATCCTCCTTGTCTATGTCGACGTTGCTTTCCGCGTTGAATTGTACGTTGTAGTGAAACCATTTGGCGAAGTATGGCATGGGACAGTCCTCGCTTGACACCAAGATCTTGACCTTTCCGGCCACCGTGCGAGAACACAAACAGACCATACATACATGATACCGGTACGTCCAAAAACTCGTCAGACGGAGGCGACACAAGGCAGCTTTAGCCGACACGATGAGGAAAATATCTTGACGATGTTTACGTTGGTTGTCACGTCTCGGTACACTGGTTATTGCCATTATTATTGTGTTCGCCATCCTCAACAAAGTGCAGCATGATAAGCTTCAAGGTTGGTCACCCATAAACATTCCCAGAAGGAAGACCATAACCAAAAAAGGTATGACACGAGTATTTTATATTCAAGAAATTTAAAAGGAACACGTCAGCTGCTGCTGTGGAGATGAAGTAATTTGTCGAAAAGCTGCAGGCCTTACTTTCAACATATACACCTAACGTTTAGCGCTATGTATGAGACACATGATGCACGGTTCGCAGCTCGTACGCTTCACGATGCGAACACGTACATACCGTGTAACACGCAAGATAACACACCCAGTGGAACGAACTTCCGAGACAACTTTCTCCCGAGACTAGGGGGCGGGGCACACACAACGAAAATGGCGGCGTTAAGAAGATATCGTCGTTGGGAGGATCTCGTCATTGAGAATATCTCGTCGTTGAGAATATCTCGTCGTTGGGAAGATCTCGTTGCTGGGGAAGATTTCGTCGAAACCTTTCCACGGACACTTCGCTCGGCGTTTGCATTATCTCCGTTGTTGAGAGAAAATCAGCTTAAGACACTCACCCGTCCGAGGGGGTGTGTTGTCTTACTATTAATAATAGTATAGTATACTGATAGTATCACCTGTGTGATACGACGGTTCGTGTGCGGTCATAGTGGGCGTCCAGAGGAAGTTGCGTACAGCTCGTTTGATCCACGGTGCATCAACTACCACCCAGAAGGGGGGGTCCCCGATCTCTCTGCGTTCCCTTCACGAGGCCATAAACGCCCCCTGCGAATATAGCACGCGCGATCGAAAGTATCCCGCGCGGCTTTCAAATAAATAGGAGTTTCGACGACGAAATAATTCGATCTCATCACAGCCGAGGCATTTTTTTTTAACTTTTGAATATTGGGTATGTATGATATGTGTCGCATGTACGATATGTGTCCATACTCTGGGCATCCAACAGAAGTTACGTGCGGTAGCGCACATTTTCCATCACCCTCGCCGACGAATCCAGCTCCGCCTCCATGCTCTGAATCTGCCGCAGAAAAGTGGTTGACGTGTCCATGGATGTCTCCACCAAGTGGATCACGCTCTCCTTCTGGACAATTAGCACCCCCGTGATCGGGGAAGCGTGTTGCTCTGACAAAATCTCCTCGAATACCTGATATGTTTTCAAAGGAAAGTGTGGTTCGGGTTTGAAACGGCGGCATCCTTACCTATCTCGTGATACTGCAGTAAAACGCGGTAAATGCCTCCAAATTAATACTCACTGCGGCATACCAGTACGTTCGTACTGTATAGTTCCATTAAGCACGTCTGATCTGTCGTTACTGCTGCAGGGTAAGCCAATTAAGACGCGGATGACGGGGAAATGCGGAGAGATGTTCAATATTTGACTTTTTCGTGGCATGCCGCGGGCACTGCCGCGACATGCCGCGGAATGACTGCCGCGGCAAGGCCCACGGCAAGCGCCACGGTAACCCTGGCGGCGTATCCCTGTTAGGCCCGCGGTAACTACGGCACTCAACGGCAAGACCAACGGCAATATCCACGGCACGCCCCGTGGCATGTACCGCGGTAATACCCACGACAAGTCCCGCGGCATCTTCCCCGGCAAGTCCCGCGAAATCTTCCCCGGAAAGTCCCGCGGCAAGCCCAGCGGTAAGTACCGCGGAAAGAACCGCGGCAAGTCCCGCGGCAAGTCCCGCGGCAGGTACAGCAGTAAGGCCCGCAGGACGATCCGCGGGAAGACCCACGGAAAGGCCCGCGGAAATACTCACGGAAACACTCTCGGAAAGACAACCACGACGAGGCCCAACGAGAACAGGGTGCCAGAGGTGGGCCACCGACGACTCCTGGGGAGGGCTGGTTATATTTCTGCACCTTGTGGGTGGGAGCAGGGTGCCAAATAGGATGGGCCCACTGCGGGGTCGAAATACCATCTGGGAACAGGATGCCAGGTGGGGTCTCGCCGTGGGGCTTGCCGCGGGTATTGCCGTGGGCGTTGCCGCGGTACTTGCCGCGGGTGTTGCCATGGGACTTGTCGCGTGTGTTGCCGCCGGAGTTGCCGAGGTACTTCGCCGCTGGTGCTGTCGCGGGACTTGTCGTGGGTCTTGTCATGGGTCTTGCCACGGGTCCTGTCGCGGATCTTGCTGTGGGGCTTGCCGTGGACGTTGTCGCGGGTCTTGCCGTGGATATTACCGCGGAGCTTGCCGTCGGATGCCATGGCAATAACCGCTGACACAACCGTGGCACGTCCCGCGGCAGATGGCGACCCGTGGGCCTTGCCGCGGCATGCCGCGGAATGCCGCGGGCACTACCACGAAAAAGTCGAATTACATGCATCCGTGGTCCGTGGGCAATGCGATGGAGTTTTCGCCGCATATTTACAACTCCAACGCAGTTCCTACAAATACAGATAATACTGTGTGACGTGTACACACCCCAGTAATCCCCCAAGAGAGAATAGTTAAACGATAACGTGAGGATATGGTGCTGCAGTACTGCCGTCCGTAGGGTTTAGGGCCGGACCCTCCACCCCAATGCCGGAGGGGCCATATGAAAATGGATCGGAAATGGAGTTAGGGGTATAGGGCTATGTTATGAGGATTACCCTGGGCTGGGTAATCGATCGATCTTTTACCCATATAGCTCAGCAGGTAATACCCTCACATTTGACGTCGTCGAGGACACGGGTTCGAATCTCACTTCGAACGTTTCTTTTATAGAAACTCTTGCGCGTGCGTCCCTAAAAAACACATCTCCCTGGTTCCCCAGGTATTGAAACGAAGCGGGTTGGTCAACGTGCGGCCGTATACGGTACCGACGTCCCAAATATTCCGCCGTTCAGAGGGGGGGAGAGTGTTATGAGGATTACCCTGGGCTGGGTAATCGATCGATCTCTTACCCATATAGCTCAGCAGGTAATACCCTCACAGCTACGTAGGTTTCGGGCAAGATCGCACTTCCCAACATGGGGGGGGTCGAATTGCCCTGGGAGTGGGTCTAGTGTGCATGCTATATACGATAAATATGCTGGAGTCATCGCTTGTTGTCGGTCGCGCATGTTTGGCGTGCAGCGTGTGGAGGTATACGTATACCTACAGCGGTACCGTCAGCAAGAATCAAGTAATTGTACTTGGTATATACAAGGTACTACGGTACGGTATTCATGCTTTGCAATTACGATCAGTAACATTCTACACAAACCGAGCTCGTTTCGTGTACGAGTACGTATCATGCGTATCACGACTACAGCCGTACCCTACGTGCCGTGTGCGAGTATAGATCGCAGAGCCTGCCCGACTGGCTGTGTATGATTTTGGGGATTTCCATCATGAACATATCGAAGAAATAATGCGGGAGGGCCTTCCATTACGTGGCAGTGGCCGTGCATAAGGACGTGTGCATCGGGTCTAATAAGCGAGTGGCAGGGGCACGGCACTGGGGACAGGAGTCGCAACGAATACCTACGTATGTATTCGTAGCACTCGCATGTGCCAGGTAGGCTGTTTGATACCAGGTGTGTATCGTACTTATGATACGTGCGAACGTATGAATACATATCATACGCACCTGTACGTATAAACAAGCAGTACTCACCCGCTCATGATACCGCACTACCGCATCCGGATCGTCGCCGGCCTCTCCCTTCCTCGCCACAAGCAGCAGCCGCGAGAGGCTACCTCGCCCACCTTGTTTTTCCAGACGAGCGTCGAGGTGATCGAGGTAGCTCGATGTGAGACTCATGATACCATCGGCGTTGTGAGCACGGCGGCGCAGCAGTGGGGCGGCGGCGGTGGATTGTGGCTACGCTCGAAATGTCGAAATATCGAATCCCACCGTTTCAGGTGGTTTTCATAACCCAACGGCATAACCACCAGGGGATATATACCCGTTTGTTTGGTACCACAGTAGATCTCAGATCTGGATCTTCACGAAGCAAGCAGAAAAAAGGATCAGTTGGGGTCGGACCAGATTGAGCCCATCAGCAAAACGTGCAGCGGTAGAGATACTCTGCAAGCTGGCCTAGGGTGCCTCTTCCCACTGTGATCAGAGGTGTGGCCGTACGCGGCCACGGGCGCAGGCAGGTGCGGTCTGTCTGCGGTTTTTGTGTAGTAGCATCATTCATACGCGTATGTATGGTCTCACATGAACGTATGTATGTAATCTTGGAAAGTGCGGCGCGCAGTCGAGTCAACACTGGAAACTGGAAAGGTTTCCAACGGCCGTTCGTCCGCGACACGCCAGAGAGGGACATGTGACATATCTACAGTACGATCACCGTAGGTACCTGAGTATCAATCTGCACTCTTCCTGTTGTGCTCCACGTTGCTCCAAGCTTTGGGTATGATACGTACATACATGTAAGTTTTATTTTTGGGAAGCGGCCAAAAAAAGGTATACCTTGTCCGTTTGCGGCCAAAAACAGGTACATACTTAAAATCAAGTAAAAAACGCACTCCACGTGCCCTGCCATTGGTCCAAAACTCGTTGTACCGGTTTTTGCCTCTTTAAATGCCAGGTATACCTGATTTTGTCTACTCTGCTTGACTTTCACCTTTTTCTTGTCGTTTTTAAGCCAACCAGAGGCCCTTCATAGTTCCACCCTATGCCCCCTATACCAATGCCGACGTACGCGGAGACCCCCTTCTCCCTTCACACCTAGCACTACACGCCACTCGAGCGACACACAGATGTATCTGCCTGCACACCTCCGCCGAAATAATACGAGATAGAAGGCCCCCCTTCGGGATTGTGGTTGACTTGGAATGCCAGGGGTGTCGCAAGCTGAGAAGGGAGAATACAGCAGCAGGCGTTCGTTCCTCGTACTATTAATAGCAGCTACTCGTATACGTAGCCACCGGGCGAGCACGAAGAACATGAAAACAACTCTACTTTGCGTTGCAAGGAACGGCAGGTTCGTGGGGTGCGTTTTAAACTTGATTTTAGTACGTACCTGTTTTTGGCCCCGAACGGACCAGGTGTACCTCTTTTTGGCCGCTGCCCTTTATTTTTTNCATGTACGATATGTGTCCATACTCTGGGCATCCAACAGAAGTTACGTGCGGTAGCGCACATTTTCCATCACCCTCGCCGACGAATCCAGCTCCGCCTCCATGCTCTGAATCTGCCGCAGAAAAGTGGTTGACGTGTCCATGGATGTCTCCACCAAGTGGATCACGCTCTCCTTCTGGACAATTAGCACCCCCGTGATCGGGGAAGCGTGTTGCTCTGACAAAATCTCCTCGAATACCTGATATGTTTTCAAAGGAAAGTGTGGTTCGGGTTTGAAACGGCGGCATCCTTACCTATCTCGTGATACTGCAGTAAAACGCGGTAAATGCCTCCAAATTAATACTCACTGCGGCATACCAGTACGTTCGTACTGTATAGTTCCATTAAGCACGTCTGATCTGTCGTTACTGCTGCAGGGTAAGCCAATTAAGACGCGGATGACGGGGAAATGCGGAGAGATGTTCAATATTTGACTTTTTCGTGGCATGCCGCGGGCACTGCCGCGACATGCCGCGGAATGACTGCCGCGGCAAGGCCCACGGCAAGCGCCACGGTAACCCTGGCGGCGTATCCCTGTTAGGCCCGCGGTAACTACGGCACTCAACGGCAAGACCAACGGCAATATCCACGGCACGCCCCGTGGCATGTACCGCGGTAATACCCACGACAAGTCCCGCGGCATCTTCCCCGGCAAGTCCCGCGAAATCTTCCCCGGAAAGTCCCGCGGCAAGCCCAGCGGTAAGTACCGCGGAAAGAACCGCGGCAAGTCCCGCGGCAAGTCCCGCGGCAGGTACAGCAGTAAGGCCCGCAGGACGATCCGCGGGAAGACCCACGGAAAGGCCCGCGGAAATACTCACGGAAACACTCTCGGAAAGACAACCACGACGAGGCCCAACGAGAACAGGGTGCCAGAGGTGGGCCACCGACGACTCCTGGGGAGGGCTGGTTATATTTCTGCACCTTGTGGGTGGGAGCAGGGTGCCAAATAGGATGGGCCCACTGCGGGGTCGAAATACCATCTGGGAACAGGATGCCAGGTGGGGTCTCGCCGTGGGGCTTGCCGCGGGTATTGCCGTGGGCGTTGCCGCGGTACTTGCCGCGGGTGTTGCCATGGGACTTGTCGCGTGTGTTGCCGCCGGAGTTGCCGAGGTACTTCGCCGCTGGTGCTGTCGCGGGACTTGTCGTGGGTCTTGTCATGGGTCTTGCCACGGGTCCTGTCGCGGATCTTGCTGTGGGGCTTGCCGTGGACGTTGTCGCGGGTCTTGCCGTGGATATTACCGCGGAGCTTGCCGTCGGATGCCATGGCAATAACCGCTGACACAACCGTGGCACGTCCCGCGGCAGATGGCGACCCGTGGGCCTTGCCGCGGCATGCCGCGGAATGCCGCGGGCACTACCACGAAAAAGTCGAATTACATGCATCCGTGGTCCGTGGGCAATGCGATGGAGTTTTCGCCGCATATTTACAACTCCAACGCAGTTCCTACAAATACAGATAATACTGTGTGACGTGTACACACCCCAGTAATCCCCCAAGAGAGAATAGTTAAACGATAACGTGAGGATATGGTGCTGCAGTACTGCCGTCCGTAGGGTTTAGGGCCGGACCCTCCACCCCAATGCCGGAGGGGCCATATGAAAATGGATCGGAAATGGAGTTAGGGGTATAGGGCTATGTTATGAGGATTACCCTGGGCTGGGTAATCGATCGATCTTTTACCCATATAGCTCAGCAGGTAATACCCTCACATTTGACGTCGTCGAGGACACGGGTTCGAATCTCACTTCGAACGTTTCTTTTATAGAAACTCTTGCGCGTGCGTCCCTAAAAAACACATCTCCCTGGTTCCCCAGGTATTGAAACGAAGCGGGTTGGTCAACGTGCGGCCGTATACGGTACCGACGTCCCAAATATTCCGCCGTTCAGAGGGGGGGAGAGTGTTATGAGGATTACCCTGGGCTGGGTAATCGATCGATCTCTTACCCATATAGCTCAGCAGGTAATACCCTCACAGCTACGTAGGTTTCGGGCAAGATCGCACTTCCCAACATGGGGGGGGTCGAATTGCCCTGGGAGTGGGTCTAGTGTGCATGCTATATACGATAAATATGCTGGAGTCATCGCTTGTTGTCGGTCGCGCATGTTTGGCGTGCAGCGTGTGGAGGTATACGTATACCTACAGCGGTACCGTCAGCAAGAATCAAGTAATTGTACTTGGTATATACAAGGTACTACGGTACGGTATTCATGCTTTGCAATTACGATCAGTAACATTCTACACAAACCGAGCTCGTTTCGTGTACGAGTACGTATCATGCGTATCACGACTACAGCCGTACCCTACGTGCCGTGTGCGAGTATAGATCGCAGAGCCTGCCCGACTGGCTGTGTATGATTTTGGGGATTTCCATCATGAACATATCGAAGAAATAATGCGGGAGGGCCTTCCATTACGTGGCAGTGGCCGTGCATAAGGACGTGTGCATCGGGTCTAATAAGCGAGTGGCAGGGGCACGGCACTGGGGACAGGAGTCGCAACGAATACCTACGTATGTATTCGTAGCACTCGCATGTGCCAGGTAGGCTGTTTGATACCAGGTGTGTATCGTACTTATGATACGTGCGAACGTATGAATACATATCATACGCACCTGTACGTATAAACAAGCAGTACTCACCCGCTCATGATACCGCACTACCGCATCCGGATCGTCGCCGGCCTCTCCCTTCCTCGCCACAAGCAGCAGCCGCGAGAGGCTACCTCGCCCACCTTGTTTTTCCAGACGAGCGTCGAGGTGATCGAGGTAGCTCGATGTGAGACTCATGATACCATCGGCGTTGTGAGCACGGCGGCGCAGCAGTGGGGCGGCGGCGGTGGATTGTGGCTACGCTCGAAATGTCGAAATATCGAATCCCACCGTTTCAGGTGGTTTTCATAACCCAACGGCATAACCACCAGGGGATATATACCCGTTTGTTTGGTACCACAGTAGATCTCAGATCTGGATCTTCACGAAGCAAGCAGAAAAAAGGATCAGTTGGGGTCGGACCAGATTGAGCCCATCAGCAAAACGTGCAGCGGTAGAGATACTCTGCAAGCTGGCCTAGGGTGCCTCTTCCCACTGTGATCAGAGGTGTGGCCGTACGCGGCCACGGGCGCAGGCAGGTGCGGTCTGTCTGCGGTTTTTGTGTAGTAGCATCATTCATACGCGTATGTATGGTCTCACATGAACGTATGTATGTAATCTTGGAAAGTGCGGCGCGCAGTCGAGTCAACACTGGAAACTGGAAAGGTTTCCAACGGCCGTTCGTCCGCGACACGCCAGAGAGGGACATGTGACATATCTACAGTACGATCACCGTAGGTACCTGAGTATCAATCTGCACTCTTCCTGTTGTGCTCCACGTTGCTCCAAGCTTTGGGTATGATACGTACATACATGTAAGTTTTATTTTTGGGAAGCGGCCAAAAAAAGGTATACCTTGTCCGTTTGCGGCCAAAAACAGGTACATACTTAAAATCAAGTAAAAAACGCACTCCACGTGCCCTACCATTGCACACCCCGGACAGATCAGCTCACCGTAGCTCGAGCTAGCTCTTTAAAGAGCTAGCTCACCGGTGAGCTACGTGAGCTACATGAGCTACACATGTTGTCCTTCGCTTGAGCTATAGGCGATAGCTCATCCGCACATGTTTTCAAAGCTTGAGCTATAATCGGTTGCTCATCTGCACACATATGTCCGGAGTGAGCTATATAATCAGCTTGAGCTAGCTCATTTGGCCCAAAAATGAGCTATAGGAGCTACATGAGTTACGCATGTTTTCAAAGCTTGAGCTATAATTGGTATTAATAGCTCATCTGGACATGTTTCGAAGGCTTGAGCTATAATCGGTAGCTCATCTGCGCATGTTTTCAAAACTTGAGCTATAATCGGTAGCTCATCTGCGCATGTTTTCAAAGCTTGAGCTATTATCGGTAGCTCATCTGCGCATGTTTTCAAAGCTTGAGCTATAATCAGGCGGTAGCTCATCTGCACTTGTTTTGGAGGCTTGAGCTACAGGCGGTAGCTCATCTGCACATGTTTGCAAGGCTTGAGCTATAGGGGACAGATGACCAAGCTCACGAGATGTCATTATATATAACAAATCTGGATCGAAGCTCGCGTGCGCGCGGACTTCTAAAACCGAGACCTTCTAGAATATACCCGGGGTGTGATGTAAGTCTCGTCCGGGATGTGGTGAAAGCCTCGTCTTGACCAAGACGATATACTTATTGCCGTTACGACCAAATCTCGATTGATAACAAAAAGTCTTGGCTAAAAATTTCTCAACGAAGACAATACTTGTATTTACTTGATTTCAGTATCAGTGTGAGTTTGAAAACCAAAGTACGAAAAGAACATCGAAAATAAAGTTGACCAGGATGAACGAAAATAAATACGACTTACTTGATTTTAGTATAGGACGAAAAAACTTGAGTTAATAAACCGAAAGTTGAACATTTTCTGCACAAACAAGGTGGAATAAATGGAATTTTCTAGATTTTATTCGAAGTGGAGTGAATGTAGGCCAAAGTGAGGGTGTTATATGCATGTTCGCCGGGAAAGAGCTACAATGAGCTGCGTACATGAGCTATGATCATGTTTTGGTGTTGTTCGGGTAGGGCAGGGAAGGAGTTGGAATTATCCCATCCGACATAAACAAAAATAAATGTAAATTGAAAGGAATGCCAAGGGTTTCACACCCCGGACAGATCAGCTCACCGTAGCTCGAGCTAGCTCTTTAAAGAGCTAGCTCACCGGTGAGCTACGTGAGCTACATGAGCTTCACATTTTTCCTTCGCTTGAGCTATAGGCGATAGCTCATCTGCACATGTTTTCAAAGCTTGAGCTATAATCGGTAGCTCATCTGCACACATATGTCCGGAGTGAGCTATATGATCTGCCTGAGCTAGCTCATTTGTCCCAAAATGAGCTATAGGAGCTACATGAGCTACGCATGTTTTCAAAGCTTGAGCTATAATTGGTAGCTCATCTGCACATGTTTCGAAGGCTTGAGCTATAATCGGTAGCTCATCTGCGCATGTTTTCAAAGCTTGAGCTATTATCGGTAGCTCATCTGCGCATGTTTTCAAAGCTTGAGCTGTAATCGGTAGCTCATCTGCACATGTTTTAGAGGCTTGAGCTATAATCGGTAGCTCATCTGCACATGTTTTCAAAGCTTGAGCTATACACGACAGATGAGCTAGCTCATGAGCTGTCCGGGGTGTGTACCATTGGTCCAAAACTCGTTGTACCGGTTTTTGCCTCTTTAAATGCCAGGTATACCTGATTTTGTCTACTCTGCTTGACTTTCACCTTTTTCTTGTCGTTTTTAAGCCAACCAGAGGCCCTTCATAGTTCCACCCTATGCCCCCTATACCAATGCCGACGTACGCGGAGACCCCCTTCTCCCTTCACACCTAGCACTACACGCCACTCGAGCGACACACAGATGTATCTGCCTGCACACCTCCGCCGAAATAATACGAGATAGAAGGCCCCCCTTCGGGATTGTGGTTGACTTGGAATACCAGGGGTGTCGCAAGCTGAGAAGGGAGAATACAGCAGCAGGCGTTCGTTCCTCGTACTATTAATAGCAGCTACTCGTATACGTAGCCACCGGGCGAGCACGAAGAACATGAAAACAACTCTACTTTGCGTTGCAAGGAACGGCAGGTTCGTGGGGTGCGTTTTAAACTTGATTTTAGTACGTACCTGTTTTTGGCCCCGAACGGACCAGGTGTACCTCTTTTTGGCCGCTGCCCTTTATTTTTTGTTGACCATCTGCCATCTGTGTTGGTTGTTCACGAAATAACCGGAAACTACTCGTAAAAAATGTGACAAATTCATCTTCTTGTGGCGCAAGCAACAACGATCTTTTACTTACTGTTGTCCAACGAAACTGCCGGAGAGTTACGTGCGTATTTCCTCGCACCATTATTCCAACGTCCTATCGTAACGACCAACGAAACGCATGATTACTCGTAGTCCTGGCAGCAGGGCTGCCCCGGTCCATCGAACAACTATTAATAACTTCTTCTGTGACTACATCACGGTCACGACTGATGCACTGATGACATCCCAGTTTGTTTGTCTCAACGGATGGGTGCGTTGCTGGTAATATAGACTTACTTACTAATATCTCGCTCAGGGATTGCCCATCCCTGCCCTCTCAGAGCTCCCACTTCGACACCGCCTCCTGTCATTACTTGCTCAGCGTTGCTTTCTCTCTTTGTTCCCTATATATTTTTTTAGTGTAGGCGAGAGGCGTCTTCCTCTTTCAGTTTTGGGTTCGTGCGTGTGCCCAGAGAGCACGGCAGCGCGGGCGAGCCCGGCGCCATCGCGGGTATGGGAGGGCGCTGGCCAGTAGAGGGGGGGGCAGAAGGAGCGCGGTCGCCTTTTTCGTGGCTAGGCGTGTCGTGTCCATCGAGACACGAGGGAAGCATTAAGTAAGGTGCTTTGTCTGCGTTGCTGCTGCAGCATGTCCGAAATTTTAAAGGTCGTTTATTGGTGTAAAATAACATTCGAGCGGTGCTTATTTATCGGAACAAATATTATTGAAAGAGAAAGCCCGGCGGTTTGAACACCATCATGATGGAGCGGGCGAACGAGGGCCACACGTTGAGCACCGGGCTTCACACGAGGCGGGCCACGGGGCTCACTGGGGCAGAGAGGCAGTAGAGCTCGACCCCGACCGAATCGATGGCGAGGTGATCGCGGAGGGGCGGGGAGCGTCAAGGCTGACAACACGCCAACGGCGTCTCAATTTTTTTTGGTTTTACGCGGCGCAATCGGCCTGATGTTTTTTTTTGTTTTCAAAATTAAATTTTCCATGTATATTTTAAAAATTAAATAAAATTATTATAAATACGTCAGCTGTGAGTTCAACCGATTGAATAGTAGATACTCAACTTAAAAATTGTAAAATACGTCAGCTGTGAGTACGACCAATTGATTTTCAATTTTTTCCGACCGTTTTTTGTTTTTCGCTATGCCGTTTTGTTCGAGTACGAGTACTCCTATGTGCGTACGTACGTAAACATGTGTACGTCTTTCTCCGTTTTGTTGATTTTCTGTTTTTCGTACTTCACAACTCGACAACCAACCGTGCTGTGCTTTCTCTTTCATGCATACAAAGTAGGAAGTACTACAGTACCACCACGGCTTGTTGTCCTACCCCACATACTCACGAAAAAGGCACAAATTACACACACCACAGCAGGCAGCGCAGCGCCGTGCTGTGAGCCGTGTTGCTGTGATTTCTCTTTCGAACATACAGCTTTGTTGTCCTGAAGCATGGAGCTAATGTGCATCCCGAGCATGTTTTGCATGCATGTCAAGTCCGCCGTTTCTTCGCTGTACACCATGAACCTCTTGGCATTTTCAAGTCGGTGCTTGCTTGCACTACATCATGGGCCTCTTCTGCCCCTTTCCTTGCGCGAGCGTAGCGGGCGGCGTCAGCCGCCCGCGGAGCGGAGCCCTTGTACGACTATACATACATCCACAAGTACAACCTATGTGGTACATTGTTGTTGGGCCTGCACATAAAAAATGCCTCGTTTGCCCGCCAGGAAGGCGGGAGGGGGGGGGTACGATTCTGCTTTCAGTTCTTGACATACCAACAAACATATCAACGCTCGTTTGGTTTTGTGAACGAACGATCTCCTTTCTCAAGTCGACGTTTTTCGCTGCTTCCATTATTACAGCTGGTTAAGCCAGAGAGAAGTGTGCTTGCACCAAAAAAAAGCTGTAGCGCAGTGCGTCCACCACCCCTCTCGACGTATAGGTCACCAGTCAATCAACCAGTGCTCCGGGCGCACCGCACCATGCCGAGAAGTGGCGGTCATAAAAACAAAAATCGCGATCGATGGCGGTCTTGGAGAGTAAGATTTCCGTGCAGGAAGCAGCGGATTACCTGTTTTTTCGTTAAAACAACACACCGCTACAGGCTTAAGCAGTACTACCAGCCGAAGTCTCGTTGGAACGTGTATCTTCGCGGTCTTCCGGCGATATCATCGCATTCTGTCGCAGCTACTACTGTACGTAGTGTAGTACATATCATACAACAACGTGTGATATTTCACGGGAAAAAAAAATCAAGCCTGAAAAACCCAACTATAAATATCCACGTCAACAAACAAACGATGAATCGCCTCTCTACTGTATATACGTCCGTACCTAATGGAAGCCGTTCACAGGCAGGCTCATACAATATGAGCGCACATACCAAAGATAGATACTATTCAAACTGGTCTGATGCTATGAGAGGCTGATCCGGATATAACACGACGTACTTCTCTTACGAGTACTTCGGACTTGAATATCTCTGACTTGTCAATACGTAATGCCTAAGCTCGGTACGAAGCCAGACTGTTTCGCAGCCACAGCAATCTGGACGCACAACATTTTCTCTCGACCATCGAAATAACAACACAAGGACAACCTTTCCGTCCACACCTCGCCAATCCTGTTGGTAGCGGTCGCACACACGCACACCTACGGGCTCACGCGCCCATTCCTCCTTCGCTATACAAGTACACAATCAACCACTCAGCCACCTGAAAACAGCCAAACCATAACCACTGAACAACACAAAACAAGACTCCCGTCCCGTCCCGAAAGTAAACTCCTGTCCGGTCACGGAAGAAAAGGAGGCTATCTCCCTCGTACCTGGGTGCACTACAACCCCCCGGCGAAAACCTGACATGCTCCGTCCCGGCATTGTAGGGATGCGAGGGTCTATGGTCATACGACGACGGCCATGAATGAATATCGAATACCCCCCCCCCTCCTCCGTAAGCAGAGGGGAGTGCAACCCCCATGCCTCAAGTCGGTTCTCGATCAAGGGCCTGAAAGTGAAAGCCCCACACGCGCACGCTCCACGCCATCCGCAGAACTCTCTCTAACCCAAAACTCCCCCGAGGTTCCCATTTCTCCAGGCGAAAACAAAATCGCACACCCGAACCAAACCCCACCGCTAGGCAGCCACACGGGCAAAATTCGGCGAGGCACATCAAACACGTGCGCAGAGCGGCGACTAAAACGTCGACGACGCGGTGTCGTGTACACGTACAACCTAAGACAAAAGTCGCATCACCAAGCGCGTGGACGGGAAGCCGATGATCACCGTCTGGAGGAACCAGAGGGGGGCGGTGTCCTTGTGCCCGGCCCGTTGGGCGCGGGTATACGCGTACAGCCCTTCCACCACGTGCACCAGCAGGAGCAGGACGACAGTTGCGCGCACGAAAAATAACCGTCGACAGATGACGAGGTGGAGATGTAACGCTTTTGGGGAGGCAGAGCGAAGATTTGAGAGAGAGAGAGAGAGAGAGAGAGAGAGAGAGAGAGAGAGAGAGAGAGAGAGAGAGAGAGAGAGAGAGAGAGAGAGAGAGAGAGAGATGGCGGAGTGGTGGGGGGCGACAGACGGAAAAGTCGGGAAAAGGTAAGGCGGGGGGAACGGAAAAGGGATGGGCTTACCGTAGTTCCGCGGTAAGCACTTGCAACGATTCGACCAATCTTCGAACGGAGAAGAAGTAAAGCAGCACAAAAAAAAACAGACGAAAACGAAAACCGGAAACATTCGTACTCGTGCACGTGTCTTCCGACCAGAGGCCAACACGCCTGTAGTGCTTTAGCCCACGTCGGTATTCGATCCACACGACCACCGTCCACTGAGGCCGCTTGTCGTCTACAATCACGGCAGAGCGGGACTACAGTAGACGACACCTCAAGGCCGAACAAGCAACGTTGTTTCATGTTTCCACCCCCCACACACACACACATACACACTCTATGGTCATACGACTACGGCCATGCATGAATATCGAGTACACCTCCCCACACATACACACACATGCGCACAAAACACGCTGCTGTACATATACAAAACGAAACGCTGTCGTCTGTGGCGAGAATTCCCTCAGTAGTACAACGAAACACGACACATAACCGGCCCGCCAAAACAAGCCGCGTGACGCAAGGTCAGGTTCAGGAAAATACACCTCACCTCCTCACGCCAGAATAACTATATTGCACGGTCGCACGCACACCACCCCAGCAAGCCGGCTGAAAAAAAAACTCGCCACCAATCTAGGTCGTGGTGGGAGTCGGGGGCATTCTCGCACTTGGCACGTTACGCCACGGCTTACTAATTCCGTTAGAACTGCACCCAATGTTAACTGAGTTTTGCTTATTTAATACGTACCTGGTATCAATTACTAAAGATAAAACACTTTGCTGCTTTATAATCGAAATACAATAAATGTGAGTGCCAGGCTCTCGACTCAACCATCGCAGGGATAACTGTCCCGCGTCGGCTATACACCATTCATTGTGAGTCTTGCACGACTCAACGATGGTGTCGCGGTCTACAACGATTCTGACTATTAACACGCAACAAGTCACAACAATATTTGTAACAATGTAACAATACCAAAACTTCACCTTTGAAAAGCAGTTGTTTATGAGGGGGACAAACGACTTGGAATTAGTGGGGGTTAATTTGCAGTAGAAATAAAAAGGGGGGGGGACACTTGGAATTAGTGTGGGCTCATTTGCAGTAGTAATAAAAAGGGTTTTTAACTCACAGGCTCTTTGCACTGGCGCCAAGAACGCGGGGCACGCGGTCTCGAAGCCCGAGATGGTCAGGAGCCACATGTACAAGGGGATGAGGATCCAGTAGCCGAGCCCCGGGACCAGGAAGGTGTGTCGTCCCCATCCGGCCTCCTTCAGCATCGCCACGGTGCTTCTCAAGGCCGTGTCCGCGTCAACGCTGTGTTCGTTCGTCGACGGGTGGAGGGGGTGGGGGGGGAGGCGGAAAGAGGTGGATGGGAGAAGAAAAGACGTAAGGGGAGGGGGCAGCCAGCGGCAGCGGAGCCGATGTAAGCAGTGTACGCAAAGAGCACGCGGGTACAATCCGGCCGCGCCAGACTCTGCGCCCGTGCTTCATCGCTTGCCCCCCCCCCCCCCCCCCCCCCCCCCCCCGGATTGACGAAAATTGCGCTCTGGGAGAGGTATGTACGTCAAAAGGGAGACTTGCGCCCACCGTAACGACACCCCCCAAGCCGCTGCCCCCGCTGCCTATCACCGCTAACCTACAGCGGTATGTTGCGGCGGGGCCGCGTTTCTGCGCGAACGCCCTACTGTCACAGCAGGTGGGTGTGGTCCAGCGCGAGAACTGGTCCCACGGTTGTGGGGACAAACTACTTGGAATTAGTGTGGAATAAGTTTTGCAGCTCTGAAAGGGTTAATGTGGAAGACAGGTCGTAGATACCTATCGTAGATCCTATACACGCATGCGCGAAAGGACACGTCACCGGACGGGCAATAGACGATCCTGGGTCACGAGCGGTGTCACCCGTCATAGACGGCGTTGACCCGTCCCCAGGGCTCTTTTGCCAAAACGTTGTCTAATTCCGCCGCACCGCGCGTGGGGCCACGCCCACGCGCAGACCTAGCTCTAGCAATATCTCCTTGCTACATATAAGAAAGAAAAGGCTCAGCATGCGTCCGCTGACCCAAGACGATCGACAAGGGAACCTCAGCACGGTGACGCCCTCTCCACTACGACTCCAGCTCCGCGACGCCCTCTCCGCTCCGACATCAGCTTCGTACGAGTACCTGATCAGCAAGACCGTCTTCTCTACTTCGACTTCGGCATCCCCCATTTACATCGGAGACCACTGTGGGTTTTTCTCAAACCGTGACGCCGCCGTCGGATAGAATATGCCTCGCTCAGGGTCACGTTCGAAGAAAAACCGCGGAAAGGCTCGCCAGGCGGCGACGACCTCCAACGCTCCGACGCCTTCAGCGCCGGCCAACTCTTTCGCCGCCCTGGCCCCGCCCGACGAGGGGGGAGCTGCCGAGAGAGGCGGCGAGAAGGCCGACGAGGAAGAGGAGGAAGAAGAGGAAGAAGAGGAAGAAGCCGCAGGCGCTGCGGCTGGCATGCTTGAGACTACAGCAGCAGCTGCTGGTGAGGGGTCAAGCCTCGCCGAGGACCTCCTCGCAGCACCGAGCCACCTCCCCGCCAACGACCCGGTGAGGATCGAGACCGCAGCATACCTGCGGAAGTGCATGCTTGACGGAACCACGCCGCTGCTGTGAGTAACGAAGATCGTGCTTCCGGCCAGCAGGGCACCTCTGGGAGGTCCTACGTCGAGACAGATAGGAGAGGTGAGAGTACCGGTGCCGTTGCCCCGGCAAAATCTCGCCGTTGTTTTTGAGCGAGTGCAGAACCCACCTACACCAGCCACGTCCATCCAGCAGTCGAGTACCTCGGACAGCAGCAGTACCTCCCCCCCTGACCAATCTCAACCAGACCCCCAGACAGCACGTAAAACCTCTGCTGCAACAGCACTTCCCCCAGCATGTACAACCGCTGCTGTAACAAATCCGAGCACTCACCACTCGCACAATGAGTACGGAAAATTATTAACGATATTAAAAACAAATTACGTTTATATCAGGTATCAGCAATTTCGGTGCACCGTTTTACAAGAAGCAGACATTATGTACCACACAGGAGTACTGGTATTCGGTTTTTCGAAACTCTAACTTCGGTGCTGCGGTAAAAACATGGGCGGAAGACGCCCCAGCAGCATGCCTGTATGTATATGTTTTCGAAAAACATAAACTCTCGGTGCTGCGATACATGGCTAAATATGCCTTTATATTAATAGCAGCATATGCCCATATGCATATGTACATACGCCCCGGCTTGCTCACATCGGTTGGTATCCCAGATCGGTTCGGATTCGGGCGATGCTTGACGTGCGGTCGTCGGTTAGCGTTCGAACTTCTTTGCGCGTCCACACGGGCGTTCTGGTCAGCCCTATCTGTAACACGGTATCGACGCTCGAGGGAATCAGTGAGGACTATCAGCCCAAAAATGGCCCAAAAGTGGAACATCGACGGGTATGTAGATCCCTGGCGTGCATGTGTGCTATCTAGATCTGTATACACACGCGAGGGGAGGAGGGGATACATTTCGCCTCCCGTAACAAAACAGCAACAGCGATGCAGTGCAACTCCTGAATGGTGTATTCCCTGGGAACATTGAAACAGGCTTGGTGACGCCCACGGCGCTTACAACGTACTCGGGAGAAAAAATCGCACGAAGAACGAACAAAAAAGGCCGGGACCTACAGCAAAACAACACAAGGGCGTAAACAGAACGATGTTGGCGATAACCCGTACGTCACGCTAGCATTGCCGTGGTGAACGGTCGCATCGCTGCCGCGAACTGCTTTACCTTGCACGCCAGCTCTGCCATCCCCGCTGACGCAAGCGCGATCACCTTTGGCACCCGCACAACCTTTGAGGTCGAAAAGTCTATATGGCAACCGGGGAACAGGACGAAAAAAACGCGCGAGCGAGAAACGGCACGAGACGGAAAACATCACCGGCACCATCGAGGGTAAGACATAACCGGAGCGAACAATAGGGAGTGTGCGTGCACCCAGCCCGACAATTACGCGTACGGGATTTCAGGTACCTGGAAGGTGCTAACGGGATCGGGTCGAAGAGCGCTTCGTCGGCGCGAAAAGCGATACCATCTGTCTGCCGCCGCCGCGATAATACTCTCCATGCAGCTTTGGCACGTAGAAAGAAATCACACTAAAAAAAAAAAATCGGCGGTCTGTCTGTACCCGCCCTCCCAAGCCGCCGATACTAAGGCACAAGAAATGACGAGAAACCTCGCTTTTGCGCGATCGAACAAGACAACCACGCGACCAACCCATCCCCAAACAGTGCGCTCAGCCAGCACAGCAAGGAGCTCATTCCAGCAGTCTGCCCTTCAAACCGCTGCAAACACGGACGACAGCCGACCCAATCGTACAAACCCATTCCATACGTACGGACAAACAGCCAACCCAATCGTACACGCCCATCCTAACAGTCGGTCCACCAAAGCCGTTGCACGATGAGCTTCTAATTATGACGGCGCCAAACAAAATAGGGTCCCCTTTCGGGTTTTGCCTGAAGCGTCCACCGTCCCACCACCCACCAACGCACACAAGTTAACGACATTTACAAATATCCTGCTGCGCAAATTCCTAGCGACAACTACACCATCCTTGCTGCTGAATACACCCCAACAACGACAACAACAAAAATCGTCAAGCAAGCCAGGCAAGGCGCCTACGGAGACCATCGCGAACGCTCTGCAATGCGGTACTGACCACAGCCAGCCCAGTCGTACAAACTACAAACCCACCCCAGCAGTCAGTAGGCCAACCACACCAAGCCGTTGCGATCTATACGAGAAATATTTTGTATTAACCCTCGAATAGTTCTGCACTGTATTGTACACAGGCATATGTCTGATGACTCGAAATTCCATGTAATTTATCCCAAGGACGAAAGTGCGCTTCTAGAGGAAATAAAGCCAACCAAAACACATCGTCAAGCCAGGCAGAGCAAGGCGCTTACCGAGGCCGTCGAGAACGCCGTCGGCGAAGGCCTGCAGGTTGCACGGCCGCCCGTCCGTCACGAAGTACGCCTGCCCCGAGCACACGGGGGCGTGCGTGCTCCACCCCGCCCCCCCGGCTTGCGCGTCCGCGGCCCCCTCCATGAGCTTTCGACCCGCCAGCACCTGTGCCTCCACCTGTATTCACTCGCAGGGGGAACGTGGGGAGACGGCGGGGAAAATGCATATTTTAAGCACGTAGTGTAGCTGTCATTGTACTAGTATTACCGGTTTAGCTGTCATTTCATCACCAGTTAAGCTACCAGGGAATTTCTTGGCATTATCCACTACCACCACTACGCTTACGAGTACATATATGTACATATATCTGCAGAAGGATGAAAAAGGAACTGTTAGGAAGGCGGTGGGCGTGCGCTGTCGAGCGACTCCAACAAAATCCGCATGCATGGAAACGGAGCCGCGCGTCGCTGCTTAGAAAGCCTGACGGTACCGACGACAAAAAAAAACCATGGAGCAAGGAAAACCCGCAGTCAAACTACACACGCAACAGGGGACCAAGAGGTGGCAAGGTTTCACAAGTCGGTCAGATCATCTACAGATAGATCAGATCGGTCAGATCATCTACAGATAGATAATCGATTGTCACTTCATGATCTAGATTATTCAGGGCCAGATATGTTTCTGATCTGTATGGTCTTAAGTTCATCTTGGCCGCGTGGGAGCCGTATAATCTGCATGATCTACCACATGTTTCCTGGGCTGGATCTGTACTACTATATTATACAGATCCTGCATAACATATAATAATTGCAGGCTAGGATTTAGATGATCTATAGATGATCTATCTGTACATGATCTGTCCAACGTGTGCAAGGTTTCAAGGATAACTCTAGTGGCGTTTTTACTGCGAGAGTACCCGGGTACATACCCGAGTATGACAAAAAAAAACAAAAAAACACGGTCTGGTACCTGGGGACCTCAAGAGTACATCGACGAAACCCTCGACCCCACAACTGTTTTTTTTTTATACATAAATCTATATGCACACCCACACCCCCTGAGTTCCACAGCTGTCACATTCGATTCCCCTCAATGAGGAATACCTGGTATAATTCCTTTAGGAGGTCATGGGAAACCCGTAGTACAAACGATCGAAGTATCATATCACACTCAACTTGCAAATATGAGTTTCGACGAAATCTTAATCTTCGATCTCACAGGTGACGTTTTTCTCTCTCGATATTTAACACATATATATACCCTACCACACACCCTTGCAAAAAATAATTTTTCACTTAAAACAAGAATGCAAGGAGAAAGAGAGAGAGAGAGAGAGAGAGAGAGAGAGAGAAAGAGAGAGAGAGAGAGAGAGAGGGGATTCAAGCGAAATGCGCACCAGGTTGTCGACGTACAGCATGTCGGACTGGGCGTTCTCGCGCCCGAGGGCTACGCGGTTCAGACCCCACCCTACCCACGCCAGCGCGCGATGCAACGACCTGCAAAAAAGGGACGCACAAAAAAGCGGCGACAAAACGTTTAGGACCTGGCGCAATGACCGCACCAATACGTACTGCCGTATCTGTTACCGGTACGCGGAAATCAACACAGCTGTAATGTATGGAGCAACTGACGCAAGACAGAGGAGCGGCTTCCTTCGAAAACCGGCGAGAGCGGAGAGGGACACCGTAGATCTACGTATCGCCGCAAGCACAGTAAGCCAGACAGGAAAACGGAAGATGGAGATGTTGCTGCCACATCCACAGGACACGCGAAAATGAGCCGAGCGCCTACGGTAGAGGGGACCGGTCCCAAAACTTCCATGGTGCCGCCACCCTTACGGCGGACCAGAGGAGGAGACCTACTCGTGCCGTATGGGATAAACTCGCACCGTACGGGATACAAAAAAAACACGCTGCACTGACCTGTCTTCCTTCGTTCCGTAAATGGCAGCAGGACGAAGAGCGCAAGTGTACAAGCACGAGGAACCTCCGAGGTTTTGAGTCTCGCTGTGGGTATCGCAGCAGCCCCAACGTCGAGCGAGAGGATCATGCGGCCCCGAGGCAAGCGCGACATCAAACGCAAAGCAACAGTGCGGCAGGGGGAGGATGGATGGGGTCCTTGTTGTCAGTTCTAAATGTACAACCTCGTAACAGCTAGGACAGGAGTACATGCACACTGCACACTTGCCCATATATATTGTGGTTCGTGCCAATCTCATCTCGTGCGTTTTCGCTTGCCGCGATAGAACATTTAACAGCGGCGATTTGAAGACACTGTGTACGTCTCTGCCCCAACATGTCGGGCCCCGCGTCATCGAATACCTTCAGTGCGCAAAAGCATGAAAGCACCCGCCTTCGCCGTCATCCCCGCGGTGAGCGGGGGGCGTGGCTAGCGTCGACAGGGGGCGCGCACGCCCACAGGCTATGTACAGAACACACGCCACCAGCGACAGCACAAAACAGCTGAACAACATACAAGTAAATATATGTACAAGGTTCCCCCTCCGGAGACATTCGGACGTGGGGTGAGAAGTGAGTGACGCAAGGTAAAAATCCGATGACGTTTTGTGCAGCTGAAAAAAAAACGAAAGGCCCACCAACCGTTGAAAAATTCGTTAAGTCTATACAGCCCAAAAAACAAGAGGCATAACGGCCAGCCAAAATGAATCGTTGTATATAAATATATATAGATATATCTATATACGCGACGGAGATAAACTTTACCTCCGAAGGGCAACGATGACGCAAACAAGAACAACAAAAAAATCAGGTTTCTTCGAGGTGCAAACCGAAGGTATCGACGAGTCTCTCACCTGGCCTTGAGAACCTCGGCTTCCGCCACGGCGATGGCGTGCGCCTTCTCATCCTCCTGGCTGGTGACAAAAGGCGTGTTTTCGTCTGCGAGGCCGAGCCCATTCTTGCTGGACACGACCCTGGAGGAGCTGACGAAAACGAGACTGCCGACCCCGCACTCCTGGCAGCATTGCACAACCCTGCTCACGCCTAGCGACACGTTGACGTGAAGGGTGGGGTGGGTGGGTGGGTGGGTGGGTGGGTGTGTGGGTGAGCTGGCGGGCTGGTCGACGCAGATCGAGGCGATAGTCAAGCACAAGAGGTGTGGAGAACACGGTGTGGGCAACGACGGAGTGCCTGTTTCACTCGACGTCTTACGGCGTTCTCTGTGGTTAGGTGGTCAGAAAGGATGTTGGTACTCGTATACATTCCACCGCCGCTTGGACGACAAGGGCCGCTTGAACACTCGCAGTGCCCCTTTCACTATTGTGTGCGTCTCTATGCGGCGCCTCAACATGCAGGGGGCCATGTTGGCACAAGCACACCGCGTCGACGTTCAGACCGCATGCCCCTCCCCCGGGCTTGAGACGGACCGCCGGCGGCACTACTAACGTGCGCTGAAACTTGTGTTGCGTTGCATGAGGGAGCTACGACTGCTATCCAGTACCTGGTACGCCACAGCAACAGATGTCACAGCAATGCATATCATAGGTACTCGTGTTTCAGGACAAAATAGCTTGCAGCTCCTGGTCAGCATTACAAATGGCACGAGACTTCCAGAGGGGTGCGATGTGCCAGCTTGGTGGTGAAAGCACGCACGAGATCACACGGCAAACCGCACCACACAGCGCATCAACGCGTGTAGTACGACTCGCACAGCAATCGCACATATACCGCTATATAGCCCTTAAGAAGGAACACCTTTGTTGGTTGCTTGCTGCCACAACAATACTGCGTACATATCAATAGCACGAGCACTGAGCCATCATCCAGGTAACCGAGAGGTCCGGTGCGTTTCCAACGCGTTTTTACCCAACAATAGGACCGCGAAAGAAGAATGAAAAACGGCACATACACACGTGATAAGTGGCATGTGACACGTGCCTGCCCTGAAGTCCTGGAGGTCGGCCGCGTCCGGCGAATCCGGGAGTTCGAGGGCGGACAGGACGTACACAATATCGGCGCCTCTGCAAATCTGTCACGTGCAGAACAAGGGGTGCGGATTTTCGACGGCGAGAGAGAGAGAGAGAGAGATGGAGAAACACGGACAAGGGTTTGTAAAAATTGCTGGAAGAGGTGTACGGTCTAGAATAGAAGCCCAGCCGAGGGCAATCACGTCAGGAGGGACGGTAGGCGGTAATATAGGTGTCCTTGCAGACACCAGCAGTGTTGTTACATTTTCTACACATTCAACCTTGGGGACCCTGAGATAGCGGTCAAAAAAACAATACAACTTCGTAAGTTTATGAACCGTCTTTAAATATATATAATATATGTGTGTGCAAGCAGCGTGAGCGCCCAGCATTGCGGGGTCGTATAAGGACTATGTTGCACCCCGTGCCGTACGCCTCCTTGCATTGCAACCATTGTAACTCGGACACCAATTTGTACCGCCCCCCAATCATGCCGTGGCCGTGGATGTTGCTGTAATCGTCAATTTCCCCAGTCTCAAGCGCCAAGAGGGTGAATCGTAGTGATTAGTATTACGAGTACTTCGACCGGCTCGGACTTGCGCCCACCCGTGTGGGAGAAACAGCGGTACAGTAGAAGCTCCAGTCCCATCAGTATCGTACGTATCATAGACCAATGCGTTTGGAAGCGACAAGACAGCAGACAACAGCAACATACCCTATATTCGTCTACGTATGCACGTATAGTATTATATGTAGTCTATACCTGGTATACCAGATACCAGTACGAGTCAGTAGTGGACGAACCTTGACAGCGAATTTTCCTAAAGGTGTGTATTTCAGTACTCTGGTTGACTGAGGGTATATTATACGCGGCTCAATCAACTTGGAGTCTTTCCTAGCCACAGCATCCCGAGTCCACCCGAGTCAACCTAAGAGTCTTTCCAAGCACAGCACCCAAGCCGGCCGAGTCAAGTCTTACCAAGCACAGCATCCAAGCACTGACCCCTGATATAGGGTTCGGGTTAGGGTTCGGGTCGGAGGGTTGGCTTCAGGCGGCGAGCACAAAACCTCCGTAAAGATTAACTATCAATGTGTGTCCACCCCTCGTACGAGTACGTACACAGCAGTGCTGAGGTAAACGGCAAGCATCCGGTGCACGCTCGTGCAAGTCAAGTAATACTCGTAGTACGTACAAAGTACCAGTAGTTGTGCGAGCAAGAAAGATGTTGCACGTGTGTTTTAGAAGAGAAAGGGTAGAGACGTTGAGACCCACAGCAGGCAGTGTTTATCTTTATGAGTACCTTTTGGATTGTCACGAGGGCAAAGGGCTACACCCTCTGTAACAGATAGCTATACCAGTCGCAGCAGAAGAAATGACGTCCGTGGCTCAGCTGGGCACAGCTAACGACGAACATCAAATCAAGCAGCACAGCTGCTGTACTGATACGCTGCCGACGTGCACGTACACAGGCATACGTCGTCAGTGCAACGGCATTGACAGCAGCGGTAGTTCGAGGCTATCTACTATCTACCCCGGTATGTAGCACTCACGTCCACAAGCCCGTCCCAGCAGTCCAGCACCGGCGAAGAGCGAACCCTCGAACCCCCCCCCCCACCTCCTCCCAGGTCATTCAGGCGGCGGCACAGAGCCGATCCAACACTGCACCCATTTGTCAGAACAACGCTCACGCTCGGTCTTCCAGACATCAACATGCAATCCTGATCCTCCGTAATAAGCTGTGGGCTACACGTATGCCGCTACACTTCGACAAGCTTTTGTACTGCTGTCGCGCCTGAATATGGGATAGTTTGACCACACCTACCGAACAGAGAAGGTCGTCACCACGCACCCGCCACAGATATCAAGTCCAAGGCTCTCACTACGACGGGCAAGCTGGCGTACTTACCAGACTGCTCGCGTCCAGCTTCTTCTATGCAACTGCAACGCCGTGTGTATGGAAACCCCTATTGAGAGGGGAGAGGGGTTGGTTTCTCCATAAAAAAAAAACGAAAATCAAGCACCGCAGGATCTAGGATCCACTGCTTGCTGTGTGCTGCTGCTGGTTGGTCGGTTGGTGATATCGATCATGGAGGTTGGAATTGTTGACACTGCAGCAGTAGTACGTACCTTCGTGTTCCATATAACGCTCTCTGTGTGCACGCTCTTACTGTCTGCTGGTTGTTGTACGAATGCAGCGCCAATTAGCGTCAATTGGCGTGCTGTTCCCCAGTGTACTGTTTTTGGTTTTAGGCTGGGCGGTACATGTACAGGTAGTACGAGGAGGTTTCCGCACGTTCAGCAACAAACATTATTAATAACAACGTGATTAAAGTGTGCTTCTTGCACGGGACACATTTGGAATTGCATTTTACAGTGCAGTTCATAGCGGTCTCGTATTTCACGGGGGTTAATATTGGATGTACGTGTCTCTTGGTACAAAAGTATATGTACATGTATGTACACACCTCGTGCCACAAGACGGTAAATATTCTCCTACTAACCTACCGGTACCTGTTAACGTTTGCTTGTGCGTGACAACGGGCAGGAGTGCGGCAATGGGATACTGTGAGAACAAATGGGATAATGTGGGATCATCTATCACACTCAACGTCGTATAACAACAACAGCTCATGTTCACCTCCAGGCCTTATATCTTCTTGAGAGTCTCGTATCACCACCATCTTATAGCCAGAGACTCGTCCTACCTGTTTATATAGTAGATAAAACGTAGCGGTAGCCCGTAACTATACCGGCATTAATAGCCCCGAACTCCACTCATTCATACGGGTCATTGTGTCTCGGGTATGGTGCAGGACTGAAAGCACTGTTGGCTCCGTGGGGTGTACTCATGTCGTGCACGGCCGTAGTCGTGTTGGCTCCGTGGGGTGGGGTTTCACGCTTTTCTTGGTGTACAGAGAGTGGAGCAGATGGGATTTCGTGCTCGCAGTTTTCTGATTGGTAAAAAAATTGAAAGGAATGCTCTGATTGGTCGACTACCCCTGGACGACAAGTGAGTTTCCGAGATGGCATCACTTTCTGCTATTTCACGCAGCTACAGAGCTACCTGGTATCAAGTAATGGTACCATTCCAAAAAACCTGGTGTAGGGGGCAAAAAAAATGAAAGACCAGGCTCCTACCCGCCCGGCAAGGCTTATATCGACCCACATTCCTTTACCCATTCAGAACTGAAAAACTTATCCTACGCTGATTCCAAGTAGTTTGTCCCCAAAAACGGGGGACCGTTTCTTAAGGGGTTAAGTACGTCTGGTATATGGCGTGCTCTTTGTTCGCGACGGCAGCAATCACCGTCGGGCATCAGTACGTTCCTCGTTCGTTTAGTCTATTCATGATGCTATTCGACACTCCCTCAGTGAGGCGCGTTCGTTCGCATGGTAGCAGGCACTCTACTACAGAATCTAAATCGACTATTACCGGGTATCTGGTCGCTAACCACTTCTTCTAAATGAATAATTCCTCGTGCATACAAGATATACTCGTAGCTACGAGATAAAGTCAAACATAGCCTACTTACGGCTTCAACACAAAGGCAGACAGGTCTAACTAAATCCTTGAAACAAGGTATTCTTATGTAGAACCCTTGTTCCTCAATGACCACACAATAACGCCCGCGATGACGCCCGTGGCATCCGGTTCTCCCATTCCAGCTAAGCCCTTACGGTGCACACATCAATCGCTGCTCTGCTTGAGACGGTTGACCAACCCAATAGACGGGAACCCGATAAAAAACGTTTGAGCGAACCAAAGCAGAGCAGTGTCCCGGTGGCCGGCCCGTCGGGCGACTCGGTAGGCGTAGACGCCTTCCAGCACGTGAATCACATAGACCGCGAGGCACAAGGCGCGCACCGTCGATACTTCTCGAAGCAGCAAGATCCCGACGTGCTCGGCTGCAGCAGAAATCAAGAGAGAGGCGGTGGCGGCACACGGACAGCAAGCAGTTGTACCATGCGTGCAACAAGCAGCGACGCATCAGACGCGAGGATCGCGGGGGGAGGTGGCGACACCCCCGATTCAACACCCGAAAACAATTTTTGCATCCTCCTGGGGGAAGCATTGGTATCATATCGCGACGAGAGGCCCGCCCGTGTGGAAACATCAGGACGGTGGAGAGTGATCGGGACACATGCCACGGCTGGACAGTTACAGGGACAGCTTACGCTACGGACGCAACCACCCAACCGCCCAGGGGGCGGATTTTGGAGGAACTGCTATGTTGGTGCGTGATACACGCTCCACACTACCAACCATTCGCGCACAACCATATGCTCCCTTCCACGGTGGCAATAATTCCTACTACAGTAGGGCGGGGACGGGCACACCATAACACCCTCAACTCACCGTTACTCGCAAGCGGTCCAAGAAAAGCCGGGCAAGGCCCACGGAAGCCTGCCAGGGTTAGCAACCAAATGCCCAGCGGGTTACAGATGCAGTAGCCGAGGCTTGGTTTGGGAACATGGTGTCTCGCCCACCCCTTACGTTTCAACGACTCGACGACGTTGTTCGTGGCTGTTGAGAGGTCGACGCTAGAAGTATTGAGGGAGGATCGGGATCGGCAGCAGGCGGGGAGGTGCGAGAAACAAAATCGGGAGAGAACGGTGCAGACAACAAACATGCGGGGGCAACAATGACAGGAATTTAGCGACGAATTCCATCCCATGCCCGAGGCGCGACGGACAGAAGTGCAGACGATGCCAAACGTAGTCCCGTCTAACCTTGCAATACGTGTGTGGAGCGCGCGTGCCGGTCTTGGCCAACATTAACTAAATTATTGAAGCCACCTGTCTAGACTCGGAATGATCCGCGATGCACCGCCATCTCACATTTTCATTTGCTGTATCAAAGTACGCGGGATGTGTGATACGGTACTTGTCCAATCAAATAGGGGCGTCAATTGCACACCGCCGAGAGTGTGTAAGGCGCGTATATAGCGCAACATCGGACCGTACGACTCACATTGGCTTGTACCCTAGATCCTTGCGGGCCCGAGCATCGCTGAAGCTTTGGCTGTCGGTAAGGCTCCGGACGTCTGCCCTAGTACACATAGGTGCTGCCGTCAATCTCATCTACCAAGCGCACATGAAGACACAAGGGTAGGGGTGGAGGCACAATTGCATTGCCAGGGGAAGGAGACAATACACAGGAGGAGGGTACGATGCATTAGAAGGCTAGGCTGGCCCACCGCACCCAGAACGCAACGTCCTCTGCGTTCGCGCCCAACCCCCCCCAAACTCTGGTGAGCATCGCGCAGGGGGCGTCAAACAATGGGTCGGGCGTGTTTCTCGCGAGAAGAAAGTGCTGCGTCCGCATGCTTAAGGAGTTCTTCGGTAAAACTTGGTGTGGGCTGGGTAATGCACACGCAGCGATTTTCAAAGTAAATACGTTTACCCTTGATCGACGGTGAACATATCACCTTGCACGCCGCCTCTGCCATCCAAGCGGCACAAAGCGCCACCCTGGTCGGCAACCGTAGAATCTTGGAAGTCGAAAAACCTGTCACCGGTAAATCACGGGGCATGCATTGGGACGCTCTTCGTTTCAAACGGCGCTACAAATAAGGCATACCTCGACGTACGATTTCGTTAAAGCTTACGTGATCGGAAGAGAAGAGTCAGGTGCAAAACTGAAGACTTCTTACAGTGAAGCATGACACGTGTTTAACGACGAGCGAGGCTGTCACCGCGCCACTCGGCTCTATAGAAAGCATCATCCAGTTATCCTCCATTACGAAGAATGCTACACACATCCCCCACCCCAACCCCTCAAGCAAGCGCTCACCGAGGCCATCGAAGACGCCGTCCATGAAAGTCTGCGGGTTGCAAGGTTGCTCATCCGCCACAAAGTAAGCCTGGCCGGCACATGACGGGTCTTTCGGACTCTCCCCAACGCTTCCCGCCTGAGGGTCAGCGTCAGAGCGCGCGCCCTCCAAAAGTTTTGCGCCCGCTAGCACTTGCGCTTCGACCTAGAGAGACGGCAGGCGGGTGTGACCCATACCGTCAGCACGTAGCTTGCTGGCTGGCAATCATCACCCATCACCTCGTCTCCGCAGATCGATAGTACACGGATCAACGTACAGCAGGGCTGGTGGGGGCAATTAAAAAAGTACCGATATTGTCCTTTTTACTACCGCATCCCACAGAAACATGTGAATGACTCTAATCCCAAGTAATCTGTCCCAAAAACGGGGTTGCAGGGGCTAAGCGGCAAGTTATCGCTGTCCCTACCAGGTTCCTGCCAGACTGCTCTCAACCAGGGCTCAAATGTACGATTTACGCATACCAGTACACCATAAGTAGGAGTTCTCCCCCCACACGCAAGCAAACGCGGCCGGCTCTGACTGACCCCAACGCGCGTCCCCGATAAGCGTGCGTGATAGGTCAAACGCTCGGAAACAACCCCTGCCCCCTGGCTCTCATAAAAGGACGCACCAGGTTGTCGATGTGCAGCATGTCCGCCTTGACCCCCTTAGGCCCGACAGCCACGCGATTCAGCCCCCACGCTACCCCCGACAGCGCCCGGTGCATCGCCCTGAGAGAGCAAGGCGGGAAGGAGGGAACCGAGAGCGTGGTGAGGCTTGAAACCATAACAAGACCCTTGCAAAACAACCTGGATGGCACCTTTTGAGGGTAGACGTTACCGGGGCCTCAGCAAAGGGTGCGTTCATTTCCGGAGTGACCGCTTGGAGTCAGCGATACATTTTGCGTGCTCTCGCATCCAACTTGTTAGTCCGCATACATAATGCGCATCTCTTCATGTTGGCGTAACACGGCATGGTTTTAACAGCACCCAATGTTTGTCATCCTTCAGTGGCGATATTTAACGGATCAAGCGCACGGCTGTGCATGTTCCTCTCAGCCTTGTTGAACGGGCGAAACACTGCGGTAGTTTGGGTGGGGGCAAGAAGGCAACACTGCAGACAGTAGCGCAGCTAGCGGCAACCGAACGCCATTCAAGGCCACGGCGGATTGTCCAGGTTAGCACAAAGGTCTTTCGTATCTGGGGCGGACATAAAGAGAACGGAAATGATTGAGACCTTGTACGATGGCCTTTCCGTTACGCGTCATCTGGAGATACTCGTATTAATAGCTGACCATCCGAATGCTTTAAGAGCGTAGTTGTGCGGGGGAAGGCTCACGGCGTACCTGTCTTCCTCCGTCCCGTAGATGGCGGCAGGACGCAGAGCACACGTGCGCAGGCAAGATGGTCCTCCGGCACCAGCAGCACCAGACTGCGTGCCACTAAAGCAAGTGCGGCATCGGGCAGCGGGTCCGTATAGGCGAAGCGAACATGGGGGAGCAATATCGCAGTTGCCTTGGATAGTGCCTCGGAGTGTGAGCAGGACACCCCTTCCCGCTAACGAGAGGTGACGAGACCTCGTCGTGAATCAGCCAAAATAAACATTCCGAGCAAGTTCGTGTCGGCACGTGATAAAAGCCAGGCAAAGAAACGCTTACTACCCCCCCCTCGTCAAAGTGACGGCATTGCATGTGCTAGTAGGGCAGCTACCATCCCGACCGGAATACTGGCCTACCTCACTGACAGTACCCACATCATACAACCAGTAGCAGTACCGTGGTGGAGTTGTGTTCGATGGGGGCCTCTCGGCCGCATGATCAAAGCCAACGAAACAAACAAAAGAACGGCGCGCTCGCCTGGCCTCGAGAACCTCCGTTTCAGCCACGGCTACGGCGCGAAGGGTCGCACCCTCCTCGTGCATCGCTTGGGGCAAGCTCTCCTCGCCGGCGACGTGATCGAGCGGTGGTTCGCTCGAAGCCAAGGCCACGCGAGAGGAACTGGTGAAAACCAGGCTCTCAACCCCAGCTTTTTGGCAGCACTTAATCACTCTGCTCACCCCTAACCAGAGCGTTGCGTGGTGGGCGGGTGGGCGGGGGGGGGGGGGGGGGGGGGGGGGTTATGCGCGAGTTGCGTGCGTTTTCCCTTACGAGTCGGCGGTGTTGTGGTGCAGCGCAGTGTCCTCCTTTTTTGGCGCGTTTGCTCCATGCACTTGATCGGGGGGGGCGGTTCGGGGACTCGTGTGCGCGTCTGGCTTTTCTTCCCGCGTTTTGATACCTGTCTTGCACCATTTCACACATACATACATTGTTGGCGTTGTTGTAACCGTTACAAGGAATTTAAGCACGACGCTTCTACGTACGGCATTAACAGGAGATACTCGAGGTA
>MEHQ01002939.1:112723-184665 GCA_008828725.1 Saccharina japonica
GGGGGGGGGGGCGGGGGCGAGAAAGGGTGGTGTTTTTTACAAACATGACCCGAAGGCGTTGTGGCTGTGTGTTGTGCGCGGACCGAGAAGAGGAACCACATGCAAGGCGAGGTGAGCACACCTACCTGCGGTTTGCGAGTCCGTGCCCACCAAAAAAGAAAAATCTCCGCGAATGCTCCGACACCTGGTACTAATGTATTCTTAGTAAGTAATATCAAGAATGCTGAATGGGCTGGAAGGCTGCAAACACCACGACGTTGCCGAAACATTGTCGGCCGGTACCAAGCGAGAGCTTTTGGGGCGGTGGTGTGCACCGACCTGTCGTGAAGGCTCGCAAGTCGGCGTCGGCAGGCGAAGCAGGAATGTCCAGCGCTGACAGCAAGTACACGGTGTCCGCGCCGTTGCACACCTGTTTCAGTTACGTACGGTACGATCACCACCGCCGAAAATGGTATTAATAAAACCGCCCTGCTGATGGTACGAATATCACCCCCCAGGCATCACGTGCGAACATATATTGATACTAAATTCTATACGAAAGTACGAAAAATATGTTTAGTGGATGTTTATGATACTTGGTGTAAGCGTTCCTTAGGGCAAGGGGAAACGATCGATACCATCGCCACCGCTCAATTCGCGCTCGATCAAGAGATATTGCGTACATACGATCCTCATACAAACTTAAGATACTACGATGAAAGACACAAAAACTGTTTTTCGCAACGCAGTTTTACGATTTTTGACCTGAAATTTTGACACGTGATTTGTAGCGCGTGTGTCTAGGCGTTCAAGCTGGAACCCCAAAAACAAGTTTTTTTTAAACGTATATTTCGGTCGAATTATAGGTGGGATTTTCACTCAAACGGTCATAATTTTACCTCATCGACTTTTTTGTTTTGGGTTCCAGCTTGACCCGTTTTGGTTATACGCGTTCCGGGCGCCATGCAAAAATCCACCTCATAAATCGCAAAACTGCTCTGCGCAAATCCCTTCAACTGTCGTGACTGGCTCTAAGCCAGACCAGCTACGTACGGTAGCCAAGAACTCGAGCAGGCGACCAATGCATATCCTTCGCGACGAATTAATATATACCAGGTACTACATACAGCAGTAGGTATACAAGTGTATCCTCGCAAAGAAAAAATGATCTCCTGACTCCTGGCTCCTGGCTGCTTGAACTGACAGCTTTGGATGTCATGGAGAAATGTAGGACGTTTTTGCAAACGTTTTATTTTATTTTTTGCCATCCCATTGTTATGTTCGCCCTTCTTTTTTCTCTCCTTCCTATAAATAATTAATTCCTTATTATATAATACGCTTCGGTGGTGGTGGTGATGATAGTAATGATGATGATGATGATGTCGTTTGAGATCTTCACGACTATGCCGGTTTCGGTTGACCCCTCCCGCGTAGCGACACGTCGATGACGCTCGCTCTAGCTTCGCCTCCCCCGAAGCTTCCTGAGCGGCCTCCCTTTGTCTCAGGTCTCCTCTCCTGGTGTACGCTATCAGCCATGGCAGCAGGAGCACTATGTCCCCGCTCTCCACCAACGCGAATCTCTGTCGCCTCTTGATCCGGCCGTCCGGTGAGTGGAGCAGGGCTGACATGAGGTACCATAACTTAATCGCGCGCAGGAGCGAGTTGAGCGTCGCCGAGTCCCGGTTCGGCCGGTGCTCATCACTATAAAAAATAGTGATGAGCACCGGCCGAACCGGGACTCGGCGACGCTCAACTCGCTCCTGCGCGCGATTAAGTTATGGTACCTCATGTCAGCCCTGCTCCACTCACCGGACGGCCGGATCAAGAGGCGACAGAGATTCGCGTTGGTGGAGAGCGGGGACATAGTGCTCCTGCTGCCATGGCTGATAGCGTACACCAGGATAGGAGACCTGAGACAAAGGGAGGCCGCCCAGGAAGCTTCGGAGGAGGCGAAGCTGGAACGAGCGTCATCGGCGTGTCGCTACGCGGGAGGGGTCAAAGTGGTAGCACGCAACCTTCTGGCAGAGCCACGATCAGCAGGGGACGAGGAGACGTGGAACACACTGACGGCCAAGTTCCCCCCCCAAAGACCACGCCGCCGTGTCCGCGGCGGCGGCGGTTGCAGTGCTGGCGAGCGCCACCGAGGTGGAAGATGGAAATGCTCCCCCGTGGCGCCCGGACGATGAGTACGCCTCCGAGGTGCTCTTCGACGTCATCAGCTCCCGCAGCGCCCTCTCAGGCCCCCGAAACGACGATCAACGATTTGCTCATTTGCAATCCATCATCCATACCGACATCGGGAGGGAGGAGTTCGGAAGGGGCATGACAGCCTTCTGGCGGAGAATCGTCGACGAGCCGGACGCGTTCCCGCCAGAATTCTGGCAGCTCTTCTTGCATTCGAGCCTCACTGCGTTGGGGGGAAAATGCCGGCCGGTCTGCGTTGGCATGACATGGAGGAGGCTCATCACCGCAGGGACTATGCGACAGTGGCGGCCACGGTTGGAGGAGGTAAACCGAGAGGTGAGGCAGTTTGGGGTCGCCGTACCCGGCGGAGTGGAACATGTGGGACTGAGGGCTAGGACGCTACACGAGACAGGCAACTGGCTCGTTCTCACGGACTGCTCCAACGCCTTCAACACCGTCAAAAGGACGGCGGTGCTAGAAGAGGTGGCAAACTGCGTGCCAGCGCTTACGCCGTTAGTAGCCAAGTGCTACGACACAAGATCAGCCGACGTGTTTTCCCGGATGGACTCAGGGGAGACCAGGAAGATCGCTTGCTCCAGTGGTGTCCAGCAAAGGCCCATGGGACCGGCAATGTTCTGCCTGGCGTTGCGACCGGGGCTGAAGCGATTCCGACAGGAATTCGAGGGAGAAGGCGTGGAAGCCTTCGTATACATGGAAGATGTCTCTCTCGGCCTTACGGGATCACGGCCAACACGGTTAGAGCATTCGCCTTCCTCCGGCGAGAGCTGGATGACATCGGCATTTTGGTCAACCCCGCCAAAACAGTGGCACTACCACCCAAAGGGCACGCCCCGACGGCGGAGGAGATTTCACTCCTGGAAAGCGTTGACGTCCGCATCGCAGACGACAGAGGGGTGACGGTGATGGGTGTCCCGATCGGCACGGAAGAAAACGTGAGGGGGCGAGCTATGGAGGGAGTGAGGGATGGAGGCGCGGACCACCTTGCGCGCTGCCTCGCCAACATGCTCGATAAACAAGCAGCGGCCCTCATCGCCGTCGAATCTCTCGGGCAACGGACGAGCTACCTCGAAAGGGTTCTGGACCCGGGGCTGTCCCTCGAAGCGTGTAGAAGGGCAGACAACGGAGCGCAGTGGGCGTACGAGAAAATCATCGAGCTACCGGGAGCGGCGGAGGCACAGTCGTTTTTCCAGGAGGGGTGCCCGGATAGTCGGCTGACTCTCAAACCTTACCAGTAGGCCCAAGCACGCCTTTCTACGGAAGCGGGAGGATCAGGACTGCCGTCGACAGAAGCGAGGTGAATGCCTGCCTCAATTGGGAGCAGGGTACGGACCCTGCCGGAGGTTCTAGCAGACCTCACAGGCTCGCTCGGAAACAAAGTAAGAAGGGGGCTCCCAGAATCGAGCATCATTGCTCAGCTTGGAGCAAGCTTGCGGGAGATTGCGACACATGGGGGGTGATGCAGGAAGAGATGGCGGGCATCGTCCCTGAATCTTGGCTGGAATGGGCTCTAGGGGCAGAGGGGGACCTGGCCCCAGAGGCCGACATGCTGGCTGCGCATGACGCCGTAACCACCAATTCACGGAAAGCCCAACAGAAGCTGGGCAAGCTGGTGAATCAGGGCCGGCACGCTGCCCACACTGTTTCGCTGGAGAAGCTACCGGAGACGGCACGCCCCCCCGGACCAGGCGACCCGCTGGGGGGGTCCGAGACCAAGGCCTTCGCCAAGGCTCGCTATAGGAGTCTACAGGGGGCAGGAGCCACGGCATGCCTTCGGGCGAGGTCAACGAATTCACTACGTGTCATACCCGCAGCAGAGTTCGTGGGCATGGGAAGACGTTTCATTGGGATCGAGGAGCACGTGGCAGTGAGGTGCCCCTGCTGCGATGCAGTCGACGTGGACACCCGCCACGCACGCATCTGTCCCAGAGCAGGGGCGCAAGTCAACCAGCACCAGCCGCTCGTCCACGCGATGTCCCGCATGTTGAAGCGTCTGGAAATTCAACACCAAGTGGAGAGCGGCGAACCGTTCACCGTAGACCCAAATCTGCGGATGGACATTGTAGTCAGGAGAGGAGGTCTCCGGGACGCTTCAAACAGGGAGTACAGGGAGAAGTCCATCCTGCTGGACGTCAACCATGCTGACCCTCAAGCGGAGGTACACCTGCGAGGAGGCAGTGCTGATAACGATGGATCAGCTGCCTCTACCTCCGAGGCGCGCAAGCGCCAACACTACGCTCGTCCGGGACATGTGTCCTTCGACGAACGGGGTCACAAACTTGCCACTTTAGCGGTGGAAAGCTTTGGGCGTCTCGGGGTAGAGGGCAGCAACTTCATCGACCAGCTGGAAGCTAGTGTTGTGGGGGGGAGAGACGATGGGTCTATGGCTAGGAAAGGGGTGATGAAAGAACGCCTGTTGCAAATCATCTCGGTGACCACACAGGTCGCCACTTCGAGGAGGGTGTCGCGCTTCAAACTCCAGCTCAGGGACCGCCAGGAAGCGAGGAGGAGCAGGGGGAGGGGGGATGACAGACCCACACCGATGGCGTGGGGATGGAGCTTGGGTGCGGCTTAGGACTTAAGAATAGAACGTAAAGAGTGCATATTGTGAAGAAGGAGGGAGCAAGGACAACAAATGGAGTATTGTACTCGTAGATAAATCTTGGCGGCAAGTAGACTTACAAGGATATTAGACTTTGCGCATAGGTTTCCTTGGTTTCCGTGGTTTTCTGCTTTCGGAAATGTTATGAGTGATCAACGTTGAAGCTCATGCTGCACATTGTCGGATGGAAAAGATAATAAAGATAATAATAATAATAATAATAATAATAATAATAATGAGGAGATATTTGATGCTGAGAAGGGCGCAGCCCTTCGAAGCATCAATAGATGCTCTTCCTAATGGGTTGGGTATGTGCCCGTGGGGGTGTACCCCCCTGGTCGCGAACGGACACAAACGGACAAAAAACAGTTCTGAAAGCGTGCCGCAGCGTGGCTTTTATTTAAAGAATCCTTTAATATTGAGGTTTGTCCTCGGTCTGCACTTCGTATGCTTTGGCTTTTTTGGCGCGCGACGCGTACACTGAACGATTCAGACACGCTCGGGACTGTGCGATAGAGGCCCGCTATATTGTGGCGATCCGTCCTGTGCTATTCGTGTCGAAAGCCGTGCCGAGATCGAGAGGCTAGGCGGTAGTGACTGCCCTAAACTGTTGGCCAGTGCCGAAATGTGCTCCACTGGGATTTCTCGGGCAGTAGAAAACTAAGCAGTAGTAATATAGCAACGATGAAGGATCAAACCACCCGCTAACTCTCAGAGCAAATATGATTCGGAGATCATGTCAAGCAAGGCAAAACATGGCGCTGTCAAGGGTGATAGGGTGGGTGTTCCACACTAAAAACTAGTTTGTTTGGTGACAGTCACGGCATGTCAAAGGCTGTCAGGTTGAAAGTGAAGACGACATTCTCGGGCAGATAGAGCAACAACGGTGATAATGCGGACGAGAAAGAGAAGACACATCATCGCATACAGACTAAAAAAAGCAACCAGCACACACAAACCAACCGATTCACAGCAAACACCAAGGTGACGACCGCACAACGACGACCATGCGGCATCACACACCGCCACACCCCTGCCCCAACGAGCGCAGGAGCCACCCAGAAGTTGTTTGTTGCTCGTGAAAGTGGCTGGTGGTGGTATGGTGTGCTTCGTCCGTGGTTTGGTGGCAGGCGGTAGGTGTGGTGATGGTGATGATCGATCGGATTGTGTCGAACAGGAGGAAACCATCATCGCACACAACTAAAAAAGCAACCAGCACACACACCACCATCACCAGCATAACACCACCAACGACCGAACCAATCACACCACCGCCACCCACCGCCTGGCCCCAACGAGCCGGCAGGAGCACCATTGAATTCGATTTGCTTTGCTCGTAGTGGCTGGGTGTGGTTGGTTGGTGGCTTCGTCCCGTGGTTGGTGGTGATTCCTGTACGCAGCATCGTTCAGCAGCCAGCAAGCATTTTGTTTTTTTTTTGGTCCACCCATTGTCTTATCTGCTGCTGCTGCTGCAGCAAAACAAAAAGAGCAATAAAAACACGATATCTAAATGATACTAGATTTTACGAATAACGAGCTAAATAAAGACAATACAAATAAAACGAAATCTGAAAATGTTCAGATTTCTTAGTTTGGAGCATTTTTCTCTGTACAAGGTTTTTGCGCTGACACGCATCGCTTAACAATAAATGTTGGTGGGTGGTGTTGGTGATTGTAGGACTACCAGCCCAGGGACCAACCGACCTGATACCTGATACAGATTTTACAAAATACGAGCAAAAAGATCATACAACAAAAACGAATTATGAAATGATTCAGATGTATTTGTTTACTGGTACATTTTTCTCTGTACTCGTACAAGGTTTTTGCGCTGACACGCATCGCTTAATTAACAGTAAATGTTGGTGGGTGGTGTTGGTGATTGTGGGACTACCAGCCGAGGGACCAACCGACCAACCCAGTAAATCTCTCACCCACCACGCACACCCATCAATTACCTGCCGGTCAGTAAAAAAAGGTTTATGTGCTGACCCAAATCGCTTAGAATAAAAAACGATCCCATCAATGACAATTAATTGCAGGAACACAGCAAAAAGAGAAGAGCCGCCAACGCAGTAGCTTAATGCAGTTAGGAGTTTGACCACTTGAAGGCGTCTGTCACGCTCCTCATTCCCACCGTTCTTGTAATAATAATAATAATAATCATAATAATAATAATCATAATAATAATAATCAATAATAATAATAATAATAATAATAATAATAATAATGATAATGAATCGTATTTTATACTGGTAAGTATTATACGTAGTTTTAACTCAGATCCGGGGTCACAAAGTAAGCCCTTCTCCCTCCCCCCCCTAGGTACGACGTGCGTACGGTTCGTGCCTTGCATTTATCGCGAGAAGACTTCGGTCTTTTCTTCCCTCGTCGACTCGCATCGAATTGCGCATGAAATGAAAAATTCAAAATTCAAAACTCGACTCTCTCTGACTCGAGTACTCACAAGTACTATACACCACTAATAACTACCGGAATACTATGTATAATATGTGCGTACGAGTAGTCTACTGCTGTTGTACTCGTACATAGCGCTGTAGCCGTACGGGTCGTAGCGTCGTAGCTGCATTATGTGTAAAGTGCCACGTGCTGCGTCGTGCGTCGAACAAACACTACAACACTCACATTGCTGAGTGCATCCCAGCTTTCCAATACGGGGGAAGCCCGAACCTCCGAGCGTTCTTCTCTTTCGATGCTGCCGCTGAGGCGGCGGCACAGGGCAGGGCCGGCGCCACCTATTCCGCCAGAGAGCACCACACTCACCTTGACCGCAGTTGGTGGAATTAGCATCAACATATCTCAGGGTTGAACATGCACTCTAGAGCAAGCAGCAACAGCACGCTGTAGGTACGACAACTGCTGTACAACTTCGTCCAAAGTTTTGCATTGATAAAGAGGCGAAGGCATAGTGGGGTTGAAAGTTGAAATTGAAATAAAAAAAAAAGGAAAAAATACGAATACAGTACCCGCACTCTCCCGCCAGGCGCCGTTGCTCTAGACTTGGTTCTTGGACGGAAGAGACGGACCCTAGGGATAGTGGAACCTCAAGCAGCAACCGTCTATTCCCCTGAGCCTTGGCGTAAGACCGGACGAGGGACACTCAGCAGCGCGGTGGAGACCATCGCTTATTTTGTTGTCATCCGTTTTTTACCTGAGCTGATTTACTTCGAGCAGCACTCACAAGCAACCAGCCTTCCCAGCAGTCTCCGATGAGCCTCTACGCGTGGGGAAGGAACACCTTCGGTCAGGTGGGTAGGGCTAAGAGGTAGGCCGAGCAATACTACGATTGGCACAGCGCGTTGATTTTTAGTGGCCATCTTGCTGATGAGCACTGAAAGTTACTGCTCGGTAGGGTAGAGGTCGACGATGCATGCGGGGAATCCGGGCATGCCAATAATAAAGCGAAAAGTAGTCCGACTTGGTGCTGCTGCTGTACATACAGCCAGAGCCAGGCCGCTCCGACGACCGTGATGATGTGATGATGCAGCAAACCAGAGCTTATGTATGTGCATTTTGTGCCACTACTGCTGCTGCTGCTGCTGTTATCTCATGTGGTATGTTATGAACATACTTTGGCTATCTATTGATAGCGACCCCTCTGGATACTGCTGGTCTGGTGCTCCCTCTGTGCTGTAGTTGACGTCAGCACAGCAGAGCCAACCTCTTTCGAGTTTCTCCGATTTTTGATGCACCGAAGGTATGATCTGATACGATACGTACTGGCGTCACAGCATGATATGCTCCATTTTACCAGGCAAGTGGAGCTTGCTCTTTGGTCTTGCCTATAATATCGGTACGTGCAATAAATACCTGCAGCAGCCCCGCCCGCTGCTGAAGCACAGCAGCAGCAGCAGCAGCAGCAGTGACATGTTGTAACAAGCCCCCCCCTTGTTCGATTGCTCACACGCAGCTCGGTCGCAAGCAGGAGTCTCGTCCGAGCAAAGGTACCCAGCAACAACCACAGCAGCAGCAGCAGCAGCAGCAGCAGCAGCATATTCAAAGACCGGCCCCAGGATACCTCTTCGGTAGGCCCCCGTCTACGACGGAAAATGTCAACAACAAGCCGGTAAGTCGTACATATCATACTCGTACGTACAGCAGCATGCAGCAGCAGCAACAGCAGCAGCGCATTACGGTACTGCTGTGGTTACCCCAAGAGTCTCTCTCTCTGTCTCTCTCTCTCTGTCTCTCTTGGTTGTCGCATTGCCGCATTCTGAGTTTGGGATAAAAGCTCGGAGATTTGCAAGGAGTACGAGTACAAGTACGACTCGTATGATACGATATGATACATACGATGATGCTTACACAAGTACGACAGGAGTAAAAATGTAAAAATAGCTGCGTCCTGGGTCCTGGGACCGTTCCCACACTTGGAGGTACCTGGTATGTGTTTGCCGTACGATATTACTTGCGAATAATGTCTGGTTGTGTGCTGGGACCGTTCCCACATTCCCACTTTGAAAAAATACCGTATCATTCAAGTATCATTCAAGCAGTAAAACAGCAGTCGTATAATAGCTGTACGCGTAGAACAGCCCATAACAACCCTTCTGTCCCGTACGATGTATAGAAGTACGATATCTATTTGAGTATACGAAGTGTAAGCACAAGCCATTGCTCCCCCCCCCCCTCTTGCTGGACAAGTGCCGACTTTTCATCAGCAATTAATAATATCATCGAAAGGAAGTACTCGTAGTGCCTATTGGCCTACCGTAAACGGTCGACATTCCGAGGAAATATGCTTGTGCTGTACCAAAGCAGTAGCAGCAGCACGAGCTTCCACGTATGTACGTATCATATCATACATGTTTTCACGTACAGCAGTATGATACGTATGATACTACTGCTGTACGTATGATAGGTATCATACACTCTTAACACTACTCTACGTAGAAAGGACGGTTTAATGTGAAGAACACACACACTACGAACTCTGTAGCTCTGAGACGTACGTATATATTGTACCGTATGTACAAAGAAGTTGGATTTTCTGTACCCCCCGCTGAAGTGAAATAGACACACAGATGGAGGCGAAGCCTTGCCATCAACCGCGAGCTACTCGTATTCATAATATATTTACTTACGTGCCAGGTACCGCCGTGTAATATACCGGTGACACTCAAGAGAACACACCGCGGGGGGCGAATTTCCGAGCCGATTTTGCTTCATGCCAGTAGGGAGGAGGGCATACACAACGAAAAAGAGGGGCTTGGGAAGGACTTCGTCGAGACCTTTCCATACAGAGAAGCATCACTCTTAAGTTTGCACCCTCCCCATTGTCCAGAAAATCAGCTCAAGACACTCACTCGTCCGAGGGGGTGTGTTATCTTATCACCCGGGTGATAACGGTATATGGTATTACAGTGGTATTACAGGGGGCCATAGTAAGTAGGACCACATATTGTTAGTAAAAATAGGTAAATATAAAGTTTTTTGTTTGTACCATAGGTCCTATTTACTAGTATTTACTATGGTCCCCCGTAAAAGTTTTTTTTTTTTTTTTTGTTGTGCCATCATCCAATCATACTCCGGTATTACATCAAATTATACGAAGTAGTCGTACGGGTACGAAGTACGAGTGCCGTCGGCACACGGACCATTGAGCGCCCCTTTTTGCGAGCTGGCGCCCTCGCCCGTTTGCGGCGGGTGCCTTGATGTCAGCCCGTGCTGTTTGTGTTAGCTCTCAAGCCCACGTTTGTTGAGTGTTAATAACATGCAGCTTGGAGACGGGTAATGTCACCATCATAACTATTGTATATTGCTACTGTAGTATGCATAGTCTACGCCAACACAACAGCAGCTCAGCTATTAATAGCTGCAGTAGAGACTTCTACTGCTGCTGTCCATACTACAGCAGTAGGATATACACATATACCTGGTGTGTGTTTACGTTCGTGTTAGAACTAAAGATGTTATTGATACTGCGGGCAGTAGAAGTTGTATACACGAGTAGTAGCTCCGGAGTCACTCCGAACATTCTGAGCACACAGGATTGCGGTTGAGCTTCGTATCAATCGGTGTCCAGTCCAAGCTGTTCTGGGTTCTGAGCATAGCCTAAAATAGAAGCCCCGCAGGAATGCGTGCAGCATGCGACTACGACGTACCCTCGCTCATGATGTCAAAGATGCCAACACCGGGTGGTTGGTGTCGCGCATACACAATAAATAGCAGCCTGCACAGAACACCAGTACGTAGCAGTATGTACGAAGTACTACATTTTCAGCAAGAAACCTTGAACTGCTGTAAAAATATACGGCAGTAGTCCGAACACAGCAGCAGCAGCAGCAGCAGCAGCAGCAGCAGCAGCAGCCCGATCCCATCAGAAGTATTTCGCCTCAAACCGGCAAGTGACCACTTTGGCAGCGACCAGTGACCAGTGACCACTACTACTGCCGGCGGCGTAAAAAAAAATAATGTTATCCACAGGTGTGCATCGAGGTGGACGGCGAGCGTTTCGTCGCAGCCGCCGCGGGAGAGCACCACACCCTGGTCGTGACGCAGTACGGCGATGTCAAGGCCTTCGGACGCGGCAGGGAAGGCCAGCTCGGGCACAGCGAGGGCTCGAGGCTGGACACAGACGTGCCGGGAAAGGTCAGTGGTATCTGTTGGCGGTGTAGCACTTTGTCCGGCATTAAACTTCATGTATACGTACTGCTGCTGCTGCCCTTGCATATCCGGACTGGTTGGTACTGGTAAGTCTTGGGACCTTGGATCTTAGATTTACATCAGTAGGTCGTGATATTATACTACTGCCTGTGCTGTTGTTCTTGGGGCGCTGTGATGGAGGTTGCTCGTGCAGTCCTACGCGGTAATATGGGCATTCCTTGCTCGTGCAGTTGTTCGTCCCGATGCCACGTGTCACGTGTTTTTCCGCGGTACTGGCAGTGCGTTGAGCACGTGTGTGAGTGGTGAGTGGGTACCGGGGGAAGGGTTGGACAGGAGGAGCGTAGTTGAAAGGTGTGCTTACTTCTGATGACGATACGCTTGTGAGAGGTTCGCGGGAGGGTTCGAACAGAAACGATACGTCTGGTCGGAGATTTGTGCCAACCCTTGTTGACAAAAGGGCCAACCCCATTTATCAGCTGTAGTAGTATTGGTCGGTATCAATTTTCTTCGCCTCAGCGCCATGCGAGCGTTCGACCCGTATTTCCATTTTTTTAAACAAGTTCGTTTTTTTTGTTTTTTTTTGTGTCGACGTTGTTGTACCAAGGGTGTGTTCACGAAAAAACAAAATCCGAAACGATTGGTGCTTTTTTTTCCCCCCCGAAGTCTAGACAGCCGGGGGGGGGGGTGTCGTACTAAAACCAACTTGATTTTTTTTTTAATTTGTTTTGCCATTTTTTTGGAACTTCGTCGGGAACCCCACCCCACGAGTTTACTTTGCGTTCTGACATTTTTAGGCTTGTGGTGCCGTTTTTCTCTCTCTTTTTTGTCCTGTGCCTTCGGTCATACGTACATACATATCATACATACACACATACATACATACATAGCGTCGGCAACCAGCTTGATCGCGCATGGTGAGCGCTTCGTCTTAAAGCCTCAGCCTCTCCCCGTCTTCGTATTCCTGCCCGTTCTATACATGATACGGACGATGCGCTTGTGGCGCGCGACGAGCAGGTGGAAGGCCTCTCGGGTGTGACGGTGGTCGCCGTGGCCTGCGGGGCCTTCCACTCCCTGGCGGTGACGTCGTCCGGCCGGCTGTACGAGTGGGGCTTGATCCACACGGAGCCCGACGTGGTCGCGGGGCAGGTACGCACGGCATGCATCTCCGCCCGGCTTATAAAAGTAGACGGGATCCACTTCACACATGATAAGCTTACGCCTTGTGCCGAAGAATCGGTCTTAGAAGTGCTACATGTAGTCCTGTGAAACATCGCAGGGCTTCCCGGATGCAGGCAGCTGTGATAGCGGGCAAGGAGACGAGAAATGAAGGTCGCATCCGCCTACAATATTGGAATACGTAGCATTCATGTAATTCCACTTCCGTGTGTTTTTTTTCGCACGCGCACGTCTATAAATGTCGGCACGCCCTTGCCAAGGGTGTTCTATGTGCGGGGCATGCTTCAGAGGTTTGCCGATTGACTTCCACTAGTATCCTCTGCGCGTCGTTTCTCGTTTGTATCCTCTGTGCGTCGTTTCTCGCGCCTTGGAAAAAAACAATTTACCTTTTTCTACTGCTGCAGAAATGATCCCACACTACTTCCAAGTAGTTTGTCCCCAAAAACACGGGTGCAGTTCTGTATATTGAGAGGGCTTGATTATTTCGCTGCTGCAGTTGTTTTCCCCATACAGATAGTACAGGACACCTATTAAGAAAACGAACAAGGCTGAGATTCGCAGAAAAATAAGAAATTCGGGGGACGTTATACTGCTGAAGTTAGTTTCGAACGCCCGCCCTTTTTTTTTCAAAATAAGAAATCCAGCCTGGACCGGGTTTCCTGCTTCTTAGTTTGGTGTCCGGTACATTTTTTTGTGGTTCTACGACCAAAAACAAAAAAAAAAAAGTATCAAGAATCGCCTTAATTGCACGCCGGCTTGTTCAACCGCCATGCTTGTCCTTCAGAACTATTATTTTTTTGGCGATCGACGAACGAGGTGAAGGCAATATGTCCGACCAGATTTGTCGTCGATGCAACGGAAAACCGCAAACGACGAGACGTGGTGACCGAAGCGTGCAGCAACCAGACTGTATTTCATATTTCATAGGATTCCTTATTGACGCGAGTGCCTACGCATAGTACAGTAGGTTGAGTATTTTTGTCCAATGAAACGTGGATAGCGTTCTCAAGGGGTTAACGGCCGTTTCGCTCGGTCTGTGCCCGCACCCTCCCCAACCTACCTACTGTCCCAGGCGGTTACGGACAGGGAGTTGATGGCTCTCACGGGGCCGTCGCAGTTGCACAACAACCCCGACCTGCACCTGTCCAGGGTGGCGGCCGACAGTGCGCGGAGGTGGCTCACCGCGGCAGACGCCGAGCCTGGCGATGACTACATGAGCGGAGAAGAGGAAAACCAGGATGACGGGGAGCAAGTGTTGATGTGAGAAACTTGGGGAAGAAAAACGAAACGTTCAAGTTTTCGCCTATTCGGAAGTTATTTTTGAAGATATTTGTGTGTGTATGTTATTAAATGTTTGTGTATGAGGCATGCCTGTGGCTGCTGTTTCCCCCCCCGCTATTTTATGTAGAAACGGGCGGACGTTGGTAGTTGAGACAATATAGGCTCTGGCTAATCAGAGAGGATAACACTTCTCGCGCAAGATGGATTTGGAGATGAAGCCGCTCTTGGCCATTGGGTTTGCTCCAGTCTGTGCCCGCTCTGTCTTTTTCTGTCTCCTCTCTCTGTGCCTCTCACTCTGTCTCCCTCTCCCTCTCCCTATCCGAGGCGGCTAAGCTTGAGAGTATGCGATATCTGACTTATGACACCCTCTCTTTTTTTGTTCTTGCTGATTGTTCTCTTCAAATTAATATCTGGCTTCACCTCCTCGTTGCATTCAGCTAGGATCCTCATCCCGGAACCCCCCTCGCCCCTCCCCCCCCCCCCCCCCCTACGCCGTGTTAGGCAACGGTTGATGATGGGGAGACTGCCCACTCGTGGCCGGCACGCGGTTCCTCGCCTCGTGGTGTCCCTCCAGGAGATGCGCGTCACCTCGGTCAGCGCGGGGTACTCCCACTCTGTGGCCGTCACCGACCAGGGCAGGGCCTTCTCTAGCGGCCAGAACGACCGGGGACAGGTGCTGCATCGTGATTGGTCGGGAGCTTCTCGTAGCTCATTGAGAAGTTCCCGCTCGACTAGTGTCCGCCCTCTCGCGAACGATATATCTGAAAAAAAAACTGAGTAGAACACAGAGTAAGGGAACTGTACGTATTAATAGTATTTTAATATTTTGGGAGGTTGTTATTTGGATGCATCTTTACTTATTCGTTCCTCGATATCGGGAGGCGTTTTTTTTCTGTCGCGTGTTTTTTCTTGCCCCCCCCCCACTCACAATATACCATACCGACACGGCGCTAGTTTTCGAAGGGATGCGCAGTCAATGGTCAAGTGTCTAAGGCAAGCAACCATTGGTCCCCCCCCCCCCCCCCCCCACCTGCGCGCTTGGTGCTAGCAATGTCTGCCTGGTCGGTGAGAACCGGACATGCTCCGTCCCGGCATTGTAGGGATGCGAGGGTCTATGGTCATACGATGACGGCCATGCATGAAAATGAAGTACACCCTCCCCCCACCTGCCCACCCGCTCGCCCGTGCGTTTGCAGCTGGGACTAGGTCATCGCATTCACAGCGGGAGTTTTCGAGAAGTCGTGGGAATGGGTGGCCGTTTCATCCTAGAGGTCCGTACAAGCCGGCACGACGACGCCACCCCTTTTTCGTGGGGTTTCGATGTTTTCGTCTTTTGCGGACGCTGGGCAGTATGTTTTCGCTTGACTCGCTGTCGATCCATTGTTTTTTGTATCATGCACACGCCTCGCCGGTTCACGCACAGCTGCAGCAGTAGTTCTGGTTTAGGTATCGCACATGGCGTAACTGTATGTTTTTGTTTTGTATACCGTTTGATCAAAAGTGCGGCTTGCCCAGATCGTAATCGTCTCTCTCATTTATGTTCGAGTATGCCGTATATGGTGTCGCTTTTTCTTCTGGTGAACCGCTCAAAACGTTGTTTGAAGGTTGACTGCTCGTCGACGTCTGATCTGACATAGGTTACGTTCCTTCAATATGTACCATATTAATGGTTTCTTGAGATGAGCGACGATTGGCTGACATGTTTTTTTTTGTATTTGTTTTTCGTTCGGGGGTGCGACTTGCAACACCCCCCTCCTGCAGGTGGCGTGTGGCGAGCAACACAATCTCGCCCGTGCCCTGCAGTCGAGGAAGTCGTTGTCCAACGACCAGCAGGCGGAGCTGTACGTCTGGGGCGGCGGGCGCCTGGGGCAGGTGCGCGATAGAATCCGTCTGCTACCCTGGCTACCATCCTCAGCTGTCACTGGTCTCCCCGTTTTTACTGTGAACCGTAACCGTTCGCCACCTGACTTCACTACAAAATCTCTAACCCGTGCCCGAGGACCCGAGGTCCTGTTTTGCTTCCCGCTGGAGGCTACCGGTGCGACACGCACACCTCCCCTTGGTCGTCGTCGGTTCTTCGCGCAGCCTATCGAACAGCCCGCTGGCCACACCGCACATGCTATCACACACCCCCCCCCCCGCTCCACTCTGTCTCGAAAGGGATGCGTGGTCAATGGTCAAATGACTAAGGCAAGCAACAAGTGAGTACGCCCCCGTTCTCTCGCCCTCCGTCCTTGTCTGCTTCCCTTGATGCTCTCGACGGCGCTTCTGCCTCTTTCAGCTCGGGTTGGGAGCTGCATCCACCCGCCTCACACCCACCCACAACCCCTTTTTGAGCAATGTCGGGGGCGGCGTCGTGAGCGTTAGCGCTGGCGCGAATCACTCGGTATGTGCCGTCGCCAGCGGGTGGGTAATGAGCTGGGGACATGCCGAGTACAATCAGCAGGGAGTTGCAGGTGAGGAGGCCTTGTTTTGTTTTGACTCACATTGCGATTGTGTAATGCGCTACGATGACCATCGCGGTGAGCGAAGCGAATTACCGTATGCGGATTTTTCCAAGTCGTTTCACGTATTGCCGCCCGGGTACTTCAACTTGGAGGCGAATTACTCCGTTTTAGGAGCCAGCAGGTGAAGCAGACGTCAAAGCCGCACGGGTTTGTTTCTCTACGATTACTCTAACCCCGAGGGAGCCTTCGTGCATTCGGCAAGATCGTTTTATCTGCGTCTGCCACAACTGCCGCAGGCAGAGAACTGCCTCTGCTGCGCCTCGTCTCTCGTTATTTTGAGTGGTAGTGTCCAGACGGCTAACGGGTGCGTCTTCAGCGGAATAACATCTACCGAAGCAGCAGCGTGACTGTCGCTCGAGGCTAACAGCAATGCCGATTACCGTCCCTCTTTAACCCTAGCGCCCCCCCCCCCCCCCCCCCCTTTTTCTCTGTGTTCTTCCGATCTAGTTGTGGCGGGCGCCGACCTGATGGGGGATGGGAGCGGCCACGGCCACGGCTACTTCAGGGTGCCGCGGGTGGTGTCCGGGCTTGTCGGGAGGCATGTTGTCTCCGTCCACTGCGGGAGCAACTACACGCTCGCCGTTGACCGCGCGAGCGTAACGCACAGGTATCGACCTGCCCGCTTCAGCCACTTCGCACCGTTATACAAATAGAGCTTCCTCGCGCCGCCGCCGGCTCCGCGTCCATTGTTCCCCTTCATCGCTCCTTCGTACGCGATACCTTGCCCTGTCGAAAAAAACTCGCCAGTATTCCATTGCGTTGCCTCACATAACCCCCACGGTTCCCTGTCCCTCGTGTTTCGACCCCCCCCCCCCCACCCGCTTGTGTCGCCGCACGCATCGTTCAGCTTCGGCTGTAACGATGGAGATGCCCTGGGTCGTGGCTGGCAAGGAACGTACGACCCCTCGCCGGGCCGAGTCTCCTCCCTCCCGGGCGTGGTCAACATCGCCGCCGGCGCGAGGCACGTTGCGGCGATCACCATCGAGGGGCACGCCGTCGGCCGCCACCTCAGACCTCTCGTTGGCGACGAGGATTCCGCGGATGTGGCGCTTCTCGCCCCCGATGCTGCGCTCCGTGGCGAACCTGGTGCGTGTGAAAGTGAATAGTCAAAAGTTAAACGTTCGAAGAGTTATGCGTTCGATTTGTTGTTGTTGTTGTTGTTGGTATCGGTGTTGGTGTTGGTTTTGGTGTTGGTGTAGGTGTTGGTGTTGGTATTGGTGTTGGTGGTGTTGGTGCTGGTATTGTTGGTGCTGGTGTTGTTGTTGGTGTTGCGTGTGAAAGTGAACAGTCAAAAGTTAAAAGTTTGATTTCTTGTTGTTTTTGGTGGTGGTGGTGGTGGTGGTGGTGGTGGTGGTGGTGGTGTTGTTGTTGGTGTTGGTGGTGTTGGTGTTGTTATTGTTGTTGGTGTTGTTGTTGGTGTGTTTGGTATCGGTGGTGTTGGGTTGATGATGCTGTTGCTGCTGCTGCTGTTGCTGTTGTTCATGTTAATCTTGAAACTTGGCAACTGTTTCACGAGATTACGCCGCGTTTTCCTTGAGCTGAGGCGCGTGTAGAGGCGTGGTATCGGCCCGGCTGGTAGTGTTTGGAGGTGGGAGAGTGATGTTGGGAGAGGTGATGGGAGAATACAGGTTTTCCTGAAGTTCAGTCCAACGCCTAGCGCGGGAACCCTCAAGAATGCATATCGGAAACGGAAGTTGGAGCCAGGTGCTCCGCTGTAGGTCGTTTTTGCTCTCGTGGATCCCTACCAGAGCCACCCGATAGACCATAGCGTCAGTGAATTCTTGTAAGCTGGTATGCGGGTGAGGAAAGACGTTCTCGGTCAGCCAAGCCCAGGCGTTTGTCTGGTACGATTGTTTCTTGGCTCGAGGTAAGTTCTCTGGTTCAAACGCTGGTTGAATCCACGGACGCAATCCCAAGGAAGTAACTGCAACAGCGGCCGTTTTCTCCTCCCCTCCCGGCTGCCTTTCTCCCCCCTCGCCCGTGCAGGTTTTCCTGTCCACATGTGTGTCATCTCCGCTCGGTGCCTGTACCTCGCGGGCTACATTAAAGCCTCTCTAGAGGGGGCCGAAGACGAAAGGCGGGACGGCAGCTTGCCGCAGCACAGCAGCGACAGCGAACTTCTGAAGACGGCGACTTTTTTTCTGGAGAACGCCACCGCGGATGCCGTCGGCCTCTTGGTGCAGTACCTGTACACGGACGAGATCCGCTCGGACGTTGCCGGCCAGACTCTTCTCGCGCTAGCAGGGCTTGGACAGGACTTGCTTCTGCCTAGGTGGGTGCTGTGGCCGCAAGCGCGGGAGGCGGAGGGAGAGAGGGAGCGACGGAGAGGGGGGATGTACTCATGTCGTGCACGGCCGTAGTCGTATGACCATAGACCCTCGCATCCCTACAATGCCGGGACGGAGCATGTTGGGTTTTCACCAACCAGGCAGACATTGCTTGCACCAAGCGCGAAGCGCCGTGAGGTATTGGGCGAGTCGCATGGAGGTTGAGCTGCATCCTGCTAAGAACTGCCTGTGAGGTGGACTTGCATATGGACGACAGCCTCCAATGAATTGGTTTAATTTCTGGTGTGGGGGGGCATGATGAACGTGTTTGTACACGTTGTCTCAGAGCGAATACTTGGTATTTGTCACAGTGGAGGTGTTTGACCCGCAGCCCACACGGCGTTGAACATTCAGAGAGGGCAATGCGTGGGAGTATGCCGCATTCGCTGGAATGCCGTTGCAGGCCCGCGCAGACACGATTATCAACCACACTCAAGAGAGATAATTCGCGTTTTTGCAAGCGTGTTGAAGACGGGCCAGCGTCGCCGGTAGCCTTGAGGGACTTTACCGCCGTGCGTATGCATGCATGTGGTCCGGTATTCTTGCCTCTTTTGACGCGCGGATGCCGAGAGAAACGATCCTCTGCGGCTGTTGGTCGTCATAGCATTGGGCCTTCTCTTGTACAAGAGCGTTAAAAACAATTGTCCACCGCTCGCGTTTACCCATCTGTTATGTTTCCCGTTTCCTCGCCGCACGCAAAACCTTCATCCAGGTTGGAGATGCTGTGCGTCCAGGGCCTCCCGTACTCGCTACGCCGCAGGTGAGCCTCACCCCCTCCATTTCAGTACGAGTACGTAAGCCATCCCGCCGATGAAAAGTGTGCTCAGACACTCACAGACTGCCAGACACACGGGTACTAGGGAGCCTGTGGCATTCAACCAAACAAGGGAAACTCTCACCTCTCCTTAGAGTCGCAAAAAACAGAGCCATGATCGGAGAAAGCACACAACCTACACTGCTCTTTCTTGCACCCCACTTGCAAGTCGCTTGAGGTACAGTAGTATATATGGTCCACGAGCGAGTCCTTCCTTCCCTCCGCCGCCCGCCTTGTACTCCGCTTGAAAAGGCACCTACAGCGTAGCGCCGGGGCCGCACGCGCCACATCGAGCGTCGTTGAGGTACCTCGGTCGACGTTCGAACAAGAACTGGGAAGGCTCGCGGGCAGGAGCATCCACTCCGACGTGTTGCTGGTGAGAAAAATAATACCGGCGCGTGCGGAACGAACAATCCTTCGTCCTCTTCCGCGCTATGTACCTGGACATGTTTCGTTCCTTTTTTCGCGTCTCGTTTTTCGTTTTTGGGATTTTTACCGACTTCAGTCAAGCAAAAGATAAGAGCCTTAACCCATCATTTTTGTTTCTGTTTTCCTTTTTCTCGTGCGTCGTCACCTAAAGGTGCTGCCGGCATGGAACTGGGAGTTCCATTGCCATAAGGTGGTGCTGTGCACCTCTCCTTGGTGGCGTGCCCTGATGAGGGGGGGGTTTCGGGAGGGAGGTCGCGACACGGTTGACTTGTCGGGCCTGCTGCAGGAGGGCATCACCCGATCCGAAGCGCTTGAGGCGGTGGTCAGGTGAGGTCGCCCCGAGTGACGCTGGGCTCTGCTGAAAAGAGATCTGCTCGTGTTTTCTTACGTACTTCGTAGCAGGCTTCAGAGCTGCCACACAACCGTTAAGTGCGCCTCCTTTCAGTCTTACTCGTCGTGGAAAAGCAAGAGAGCCGCCATGCACCGCGGTGTCGATGCCTCTGAGTACGACAGCGTTATTTCAGACATGCCTGGTGTCGAAGCCGCCAGTTTTACTGTTCGTTACGCCTGAACGCCTCCAAATCACCGAATTGCCTAAATTGGCTCCCTAGAATCCCCAGAAGCACTCGACGTTGCCCGACTTTGGCGAGCCAATTTGTTTGGCCCCTGCTTCGTTCTGCCGTAATCTCGGTGCAGAGGTAGCCCAGGTTGCGGGTTATTTTTTTGTCTCCGTGAAAGTCTGCGCTTGCTGTATTCGTGCATAGTGCATTCCGCCGCTTTTTCTTCTGACGCATCGACCCCAAATCTCCCTCTATCCCCATCGCTGAACGCAACCAGACACGTGTACACGAAATCGGCTGACAGCGTGGTCAACATGGACCCCTCTACCACGATGGAGGTGGTCATACTCGCTGAGTTCATGGTTCTCCCCGCGCTCATCAGCGCCTGCCAGTGCGAATTGGCGCGCTACGTCGACACGGACAGTGCCCCCTACCTCGCCAGCTTCGCCAACAGGTACCGCCTGCTGAAACTGGAGAGTCTTTGCCAGGAGAAGCTTTATGACAAGGCCGACTCGTCCACGGTGGCCCACTAGAGAGAAAGGGCTAGAGAAGGTTCCAAAAAAACGTGGACCAGTTTGGGCTTTGCCACATCGCTCGCCGTGTTTCTTGCGAGAAACGGTGGCAGTATGCAGGGCATGTATGTGCGTGAGAGCACGGATTTGTCCTCTGGTGTATGTGTTTGCACACAGCGTACAGACCACTATCCACAGTAGTAGTAGATCATCTGGGGTCCTAGCCTACCGTTGTGAGGTGTTCAGCAGCATGTTGTATAGCACAGGTCCAACCCAGAAAACATGTGCTGGGTCGTGCAGGTAGTTCGGTCCCTATCCTACCGACATCATGAGCTATAGATCATGCAGATCATACAGATCATACAGATCAGGAATATATCCGCCCTTGACAGATCTAGATCATATACTGTAGTGGGGATCGGCGTTCTGCTCGATGTGTGTTATGTTGTGATTTTTTGCTGGTCTTGTGTTGTGTGCCGCTGATGGGTGGTACTGTCGGTGAGGCCGAACCGAAGCCCTTCTTGTTCTAGGGTGCCCGCTAGAAAGCTTTGCTCTATAGGAGTGGCTGTAGGAGCGCTAGGCGGGCGCCCATGAGCTTGTTTGAAGAGAGCTGCGAACAACCTGGTGTTACCTATAGAGCCTCGTATTATACGAGCCCTGTAGTGTGCGGATAGGCTCGGGCTTCCTCTCTGCTTTTGTTTTTTGTTTTTTGGCAGTTAGTGTGTCTGCCACGTTTGATAACGCGTGTTTCCCGGTGATCTCGACCAATAGGATTTTGCACTGGAGGCTAGTGTGAGTGGCAAGCTAGGATAGTTAGCGTTGGCCTTGGAGTTTACCGTTTTCCGGTTGCTTGTCCATGGCGTATTGGGGTGCGGTGTACTGTTGTGTGGCGGTTGTTAAGAGGCGCCTTGGGACGCCTTTATCTCTCGCAGGTTCTCGTCATTCTGTGGAATACGATGGCATAATACCTGGTAGGCTTATTGTTTATGTTAGGTTGAGCTTGTTGTCGCGGTTTCCGCTATTACTAGCGGTTTCTACTTCTGGTTGCGTTGTGATTTATGGTTAGGACCACCCCTCCCTATAGTATGTGGCCTATTTTTTTCAGATGTCTCGTTCCGTTGCATTTTCTCCAAGTACCAAGTTGTACTTTTCTTTTTTGTGGTTTGACCGCACTTTATAGTTGCACTCTCTAGACGAGTTGTATTCCTTTGCCTCCTCGTGTAGAAGCCCACGTGTAACGAGGTCTTCCTTGGTTTTTTTCCTTCTCATATTTTTTACTAGTTATTATAGTGTTGTTTGCGGGAGGTGTACCCGAATGCCCCGGTCTTGTCTTTTGTGTGCCTGGGGGGTTACTCTCATATTTTCTAGGATCGCTTATGGTACGAACGCATCGAACGACGACATATCGACACGGCGTCCAGCGAGTGGTGTATGCGAGTTTTATGTAGGCCGATATTGTGTAATGGGTGTAGGTAGTTTTGTCAATTATAATTCTCCACGGTTGTTGCGGCAGGGCTGCGACCAGGTATATATCACGCGTTTTTTTTTTGCCGTACGTGTAGAAACTTGCGCCGCCTGTTGAAGGCGGATTAATTGTGTTCTCGTGCGTACATAGCGTGTGCAGGCAGCATTACCACACGCATCCAACGTCGCCCGTTTTTTAATTGCGGTGGCAATCAAAGGGGGACTGAGAGGGATAAGTTATGCGCTGTGTTTTAAGAGTTTCCACGATCTAGGAGGCGGCGCTTTGGAGTTGCTTGTTCGTTTTCGGGGCGCGAGAAGGTGTGCGGTGTGTGTCGACGAGTCGGCGATTGCTTCTGTGCGCCTTACCAGCACGGTTGGAGTGCCTGCTATTTCTACGGGGAAGGAAGTGGCATTGCCAGTGTGTATTGTATCGGAGGCCCAGCGTACTTCAGAACTTCGGCCGGTAGGCCGGCCGTTGTGTGTACGTTAGATAGTTTTATCAGCAGTAGTGTTTTCTGCTAAAGTACCCGTGGTACAAAAAAAAAAGTGCAGCCCATAAAGCCTATTTGTTAGGCTGTAGAGCTCTTACCATAGTCTGTATGCACGCGAAATATATACAACAAACAGTAAATAATAAAAGCACTGACTGGTTCATCAACACGATGTATTTTTGTTGAACGTTTTTCGTCCGTGCGGACTGATGAAACATCGCAACTTCCGCGGTTTTCCGCACCCGTTCGCTCTGAAGGTAAGCGTCCTCTCGGGGGGGTAAGGGGGGGGGGGGGGGCGTCCTCATGTTTTACTTGCTTCAATCATTTGACCATTGACCACGCATCCTGTTCGAGACGGAGCACGGTTTTTACTCCTGTTAGGGACACGTCCAACGTTTAGGCGATCATTCCGAGGTTTCCCCCCCCATTTGTTACTGTATTTGTTTTTGCTTTTTTTTCTTATCCCCTTCCTATGTCGCCTTTTGTGGCCATCCTCTATCTCCTACCAGTAGGGAATAGCGATCGTTTTCTCGCTATGATCTAGTAGACTAAACTTCTCCATGTCGCATTCGTCTATTTTCCTCATCTCCAACACATCAACCCGGTGCTCTTTTATTTTCACATTTCATATCCTCCCACAATGCGAATTCTACTCTCTTTTGCCTTGCCGCAAGGGCCCATGTATAACGTATGTGCATCTTCTTCCTCCTCCTCTCGACTGCTGGTATAATACCTCTTTCTTATTTCTGGCAGGTCCACAGGTCCCCTAGACGGAATTGCAGTTTAAGCGTCTTCGGGTACGTAAGTCTATTGGGCCGTGCAAAAAAATAATAAACGTATTTTCATCCTCATCTCCTCTTAAACTCCCGTATATCTCTAAATAACAGCTGTTTTGCCTTTCCTATGAGAATGATACGTATTCGATTTTAGTAGTCTGTTGTTTTTTAAGAGTTGTATTTAGCTCATAATCAGAATTTATCCTATAATATATGTTCATCGATGGCAGGCATCGATCCACAAAAAAACTAATTCGAAGTCAGCCTTGCAAGGCTCGTAAAACAGAGGACATATTATATAAGTGGATTGGTGTTTAGGGGCGAGGCAAGGCTCGCAAAACAGAGGGTATAAGGGAATTGGTATTTAGAGGCGAGGTACCTCGCCCATAAGTCCCGATTTTCTTGGATATCGATGAAAATAATAATAATCTACGATATCTTGAGACTGCCGACGCCGATTCTGATTTTTTTTGTCGTCGACGGATGTCACAATTGACAATAGTTTATAGTGTAAATTTTGACTGAGAGGGAAGTACATCCCTTACAATACAAAACCCAATACTTTCGATTATCATTCTCATCGGAAAGGCATTTCTCAATTAGGAAAATCGGCTGTTTAATATTTTCCCCCTTCCACCTTGCCAGTCTTTTTTAGCGCTACGTAGTATGTTGTGTCTGTCTTGTACCCCCCAAACTTCTCCATGGACAGCAGTATGTCCTCTTCCTGGTTTCCTCCTTTTTCCTTCCGTACCTTCTCGACCACGTTATCCCACTCCTACTTCAGCTCGCCCTTTTGCCACACCTTCTCCCATACCGCGCTATAGTAGCTGTGACTGGCACCCTCTTTATCGGCATGCTCCTATTGCCATTTCAACTTGCTCACGCCCCTATTTGTTTCAAGTGGGTACATTCCCAGCTCTGGTCTGAGTACAGTACTACTGCAATTCAACGTATAGCTTTGGTACAACCACACTATTCAGAATACATCGATCGGGAGGGGGGGGGGGTGATCACCTCTCTCTGCACGATCTTGCTCGGGCTCGAGCCCTCGCCGGCATGGTATTCGGTGGCAAATATTTACAAGGATACTATACAAGAGTATTGCCTTTCAGCTTGTACTCTATATATACCATGTACCTGGTAGAGCCTACGCAGAGTCCTATATACCAGACAGAGTGGGGCCTACACGAAGCTATGTATGGTTGACGTTTTGCCCCCTTCTTGGCGCATGGGGATACAGACTACTACTACTTACTGTAGCATTTGATAGCAGTACGTAGTGGGTAGTATACAGTGGGGGCCCGGTGTTAAGAAACGTCAATTAGGCTTCCAGGATCAAAGGCTTATTTCGTGTGCCCCCACTAGCAACATTGACGGCATTTCTTATATGATGATTCTTAGTTTTCTCGACTAATATTATAGTTTCAGTGTTTCTTATTTCTTATGTATATATGCCGTGAGAACCACATATCACGTTGACATTGTACAGGTCAGCCGGAACCTAATACCTTGGATATGCGGGTACTCTCTCGACCTCCCCAATCAACAAACCTCTAGCTCAATCAAGCCTGCCAGGCACTTTACGTATACCAAGTATATCTCTAGCAATCCGATAGCTCCTCCTTTTCTTTAACGCTAACTATTACGGGGGACCATAGTAAATAGGACCTATGGTGCACACAAAAACCTATATGCCAACCTATTTTTACCAACAATATTTGGTCCTATTTACTATGGTCTCCCGTAATAGCTTGGTCAAGCCTTCGAGCGAGGTGCTGGAAAGGGCCATGGCACCTACAGCAGTAGAACGTGTACAGTATGGCGGACGCCGGGTCTGGGTGCTCAAATGCGCGATGCCCACGGCCCACCAGGGCGTCAAGGCAAAGCCGTACGAAATGAAGAGCGCCCAGTGTTTCCTATTATTAGCGTGTGGCGATTGGCGTGTGTACCAGCGTGATGCTGACCACAGCGGTTTCCACTTTTTCTTTTTTATTTTCCCATCCGCAGGGCACATTTCGCTTGTGATGAAACTGTAAAAAATAAAACTGTCGGGGAAAAACTAAAAATTAAGAAAATTAAATAACGAGGGCTGTGATCAGACTTTTATCACTTGGTTTTGTGAGGAGGCTAGGTATAATAGGACAGGGTATCCCTAGCCAGGTCAGCCTATGGAACGGGTACTCGTTGGTACTCACGTGTGTTGTTTGCGTAGAGACAGAAGAAGAGCAGGTTTATTCCGTTTGGGTGATGAACGACTGAGACAAAAGGGGAAGAGCATCTGGGAACCGCCCTGGTTCCCATCTGAGATACGCCTTCCAAGTAATACCAATACGATCCAAATACCTGATACCAGGTATTTACCAAACGTTTCCACATCATACCAGCAGTACCATAACAGTTTATTTTTACTTTTCTGTACGATACTCGTACATAGCACGCCTGGAAGGTTTTAACGTTTAGCGTTTCTTATTCGGTGCCACGCTCCGGACCGACCTCATTTCTTAAATTGGATGGAACGACAATTACTGCTGTTTCTTATATATAGCATTTTCTTATTTCGTTGCCCGTTTTGAGCTGTTTTTTTGTCACAATCTCAGCCTCTGTTTTTAACAGAATATTTATTAAATACGGGCCCCCACTGTATACATACGTAGGCCAACTCTCTCTCACCCACTTTATAGTTTCGCCCCCCTCCCCATTCACATCGCCTTCCACTCATTCGTATACACCCTCCTCATGGATCATAGGGAATAACCACACAGCGTTATGATTACGTCTGCCGTTACATTATTTACACTTACACCGAGCTTTACACCTCCCCCCCCCCCTCATCATTGATTGCACAGAATAAGAACCCCCAACGTTTTTCCCTGATGATGTACGAGTGTACATTGTGCTGTGTACTTTGTTTGCCCTCTGTCCAATCATGACCTCTACTGCTGCTCTGACTTCTCCTACCATACGTGGCAGTATTTTCAGGACAACAGCAGTGCGACGCACTCTCCTCTACGCACTTTTGTGCGTGTGTGCTTTGCGTGGCTCTCTCCCCTCTCCCCTATATATGTGTCAAGTTGTAACGCCGCTTAATAGTTCCCAGTGACTTTAGGAGCTGGGTTATGTCAGGCAAATGAAACTTTTTCCTATCATCCCCCCGTTTTTCCTACGTACAAATGGCTTGAAGTGTGCAGGTACACCTATTATTATTGGCAACCTATTTTACGTATCACCTATTTTTGGCTTCAAGTGTACCTATAAATGGCTCGAACGATCAGTTTTTGGCAACTGAAATATAGATAGACGGCCACACCAGATGCCGGGGGTGTCAACAGCCGACCGTTCCTGTCAACCAGATGTTATATTATTAGTCGTTTGGGCCACATGCCTTTAATGGGTGTGATCGGGATGCAGAGAAACAGCAATGACGATTGTTTTTTTTTATTATTATTTGCCTTCCGACAATGTGCAGGGTATTATTCATTCAGAATGAAAAAGCTGACACACTTCGTCGAATACCACCACTCTCATTCAACAACTTCTTCTCCTCCTCTGCGTGTACTCTATAGAATACGCACCCTTTACCCAATTATTGTACCTGCTATATATCTATTCGCCGTGCTTCCTACTCCGCATCTAGGTTTCCATGCCATTATGCTGAAACTACGATACACATACTGTAGTGCAGTATATAGTAGGAGAAACTTTGGTACATACAAGGGGCTTCGCCGGCGGCCTGGACGGCCGAGTAGCCGAAAATAGGTGCACCTACGCCCTTTGAGCCATTTGTAGGTACAAAATGGAGCGCAGGCCCAGTATCAGGCGGCCCAGGAAGACGTTTCCGGTGTACATTACGCAGTGTACCTATAAATAATGGATCAAAGTGCGTAGGTATACCTATTTTTGGCTCGTGCCCTTTCTTTTTTGTTTATTGTGCTTTTTGCCGTTGTGTCCTGTACCCTGTTGTGCGCGTTCGACCCCATCTTCTTTAGGTAGGTCGCGTTCTTTCTCGCAGGGTTAGGGTTTTTTTGTGGGCGTCTTTTTTGGACAGAGCGCGTTCTTTCTCGCAGTGTTAGTTTTTTTTGTGGGCGTATTCGCGCACGGTGGGGGGGGGGGGTTATGCGCGAGTTGCGTGCGTTTTCCCTTACGAGTCGGCGGTGTTGTGATGCAGCGTAGTTTCCTCCTTTTTTTGGCGCGTTTGCTCCATGCACTTGATCAGGGGGGGCGGTTCGGGGACTCGTGTGCGCGTCTGGCTTTTCTCCTCCCAACGCCCGTGTCTTCGCCGTGTTTTCCTGTTTTTTTTCCGCGTGGGGTCCCCCGTCTTCACCTGGGCACCGACTTCCGGTTGTGCTTCTGCCGTTGATTTGTTGATTTTGTTATTATTATTATATTTGCCATCCGACAATGTGCAGCATGATCTTCAGCGTTGATCACTCATGAAATTCCCAAAAGCAGAAAACCACGGAAACCAAGGAAACCTATGCGTACAGTCTAACACCCTTCTATGTCTGCTTCCCGCCAAGATTTATCCACAATACTCCATTTGTTGTTCTTGCTCTCTCCTTGTTCCCAATATGCACTATTTACGTTCAATTATTAAGGCCTAAGCCGCATCCAAGCTCCATCCCCACGCCATCGGTGTGGGTCTGTCATCCCCCCCCCCCGCTCCTCCTCGCTTCCTGGCGGCCCCTGAGCTGAAGTCTGAAGCGCGAAACCCTCCTGGAAATGGCGACCTGTGTGGTCACCGAGACGATTTGCAACAGGCGTTCTTTCACCACCCCTTTCCTAGCCATCGACCCACCGTCCCTCCCCCCCACAACACTAGCAGCCAGCTGGTCGATGAAAGTGCTGCCCGCTACCCCGAGACGCCCAAAGCTTTCCACCGCTAAAGTGGTAAGTTTGTGACTCCGTTCGTCGAAGGACACATGTCCCGGACGAGCGTAGTGTTGGCGCTTGCGCACCTCGTAGGTAGAGGCAGCTGATCCATCGTGATCAGCACTGCCTCCTCGCAGGTGTACCTGCGCTTGAGGGTCAGCATGGTTGACGTCCAGCAGGATGGACTTCTCCCTGTACTCCCTGTTTGGAGCGTCCCGGAGACCTCCTCTCCTGACTACAATGTCCATCCGCAGATTTCGGTCTACAGTGAACGGTTCGCCCACGGATCTACATTATTTGACTTTTTCGTGGCGCGTGTCGCGACATGCCGCGACACGCCGCGACACATGCCGCGGCGTGTGTCGCGACGCGTCGCGTTACGTGTCGCGACGCGTCGCGACGCGAAACGTTACGTGTCGCGTCGCGCCGCAAAACGCGACGCGTCGCGACGCTGTTTTCGGAAAACCGATTCGAACCGGATGACAAGGTTAAACGCCTCTATTGACCATAACGGCATGTTTGGGTCTAAAGCGTACTGTTTATATGTGGGTTCCGAGCCACAACCACAGCACACGGGGTGACGTGATTTCAAGGTGTTAAACATTGTTGTGAAGAATAACCACTACACCAGCGCCCCTGCCAAAAAGACAGGTCCCATCAGGATATGATCCCATAAGAGCCTTCTGGTTAAAAACCGTGAGGAGCGAAGCGACGAACCACCCTATACTGGTGCAGGCGCGAAGCGCAAGGTCTACCCTGATCCCACAGTAATACCGGCCAGTAAACCTGGAGACTACACGTCCCCTCCTAAAAAGATGATCTACGTGAACCTCGTCACGCTCGTCGCGGCAGGTGTCGCGGCAGGTCGCGACGCGTCGCGACGCTTGCCGCGACGCGTCGCGACGCTTGCCGCGACACCTGCCGCGACACCTACCTGCCACGACGCGTCGCGACACTTGCCGCGACACCTGCCGCGACACCTGCCGCGACACCTGCTGCGACGCGTCGCGACGCGTGCCGCGATGCGTGCAGCGACGCGTCGCGACACTTGCCGCGACACCTGCCGCGACACCTCGCGACACCTCGCGACACCTGTCGCGACACCTGCCGCGACACCTGTCGCGACACCTACCGCGACACCTGTCGCGACACCTGCCGCGACACACGCCGCGACACGCGTCGCGAACGTCGCGGCATGCCGCATAGGGCCGCGACGTGTCGCGGCATGTGTCGCGAAAAAGACAAATAATGTACATCCCTCGGTTCGCCGCTCTCTACTTGGTGTTGAATTCCCAGACGCTTCAACGTGCGGGACATTGCGTGGACGAGCGGCTGATGTTGGTTTACTTGCGCACCTGCCCTGGGACAGATGCGTGCGTGGCGGGTGTCCACGTTGACTGCATCGCAGCAGGGGCACCTCACTGCTACGTGTTCCTCGATCCCAATGAAACGTCTTCCCATGCCCACGAACTCTGCGGCGGGTATGACACGTAGTGAATCCGTTGGGTATGCCCGAAGGCATGTTGTGGCTCCTGCCCACTGTAGACTCCTATAGCGAGCCTTGGCGAAGGCCTTAGTCTCGGTCCCCCCAGCGGGTCGCCTGGTCCGGGGGGGCGAGCCGTCTCCGGTAGCTCCTCCAGCGGAGCAGTGTGGGCAGCGTGCCGTCCCTGATTCACCAGCTTGCCCAGCTTCTGTTGGGCTTTTCGTGTGTTGGTGGTTACGGCGTCATGCGCCGCCAGCATGTCGGTCTCTGGGGCCAGGTCCCCCTCTGCCCTGTGAGCCCATACCAGCCAAGATTCAGGGACGATGCCCGCCATCTCTTCCTTGGTCACCCCCCATGTGTCGCGGATCTCCCGCAAGCTTGATCTCCCGCAAGCTTGATCCAAGCTGAGCAATGATGCTCGATCCTGGGAGCCCCCTCCTCACTTTGATTCCGAGCGGGCCTGTGAGGTCTGCTAGAACCTCCGGCAGGATCCCCACCCTGCTCCCAATTGAGGCAGACATTCGCCTCGCTTCTGTCGTTATTGTTGGTACCGCTCCATGATTGTTTTACAGGCCCTTTTATTATGTACCCTGCTGGTGCTTTTTGCACACGCACATCGTCTTCCAGCGTGTCTTTCCGGTAGCCTGCTTTTGTCATGGGCGGCATTTTTCGTTAATACCCAAAACACAACAACAAACGACCTCTGCTTCTTGCGTTTCGATGGGCTTCCTATCTCGGACGCGTGGTATGCTGCTGTCTATACTGTTCACCTTCTTTGTGTCTGCATCCTTTGGCGTGCATTCTACGGCATTGTTTATGTTTCCCCCCCGTTTTTTCCTGTCTTGCACCATTTCACACATACATGTAGTATGTGGCCATTCGTCTATTCGCCAAGGTCGAAAATATTTTGACCTTCCGGAAGGTGTATACTTGAAAAGGTAGTCCCCTGATTTATCTGTGTACCCGGAAAGGTCGAAATCATTTCAACCTTCCCGAGGTCAGTGCCTTAGTCAAGGTCGGACCTAGCGTCATGACTACGCTTAGCGGGGTCTGAGCCTTAGCGTGGTTGGTACCCTTAAGATTGTCAACCTTATCGATGTTGTTTTCATGTACCCAAAGTGTACCCGTAAGATTGGTGGCAGTGATGGCATTGTTGTAACCGTTACAAGGAATCTAAGCACGACGCCTCTTCGGCATTTAACAGGAGATACTCGAGGAAATACTGCTTCATGCATTATTTGTTTTCTCAACCCACGCAAAAATAGTTTGACAGACAGCCTTGACGCTTGACAAACTTCACTCATGATCGTCAACAGACATCTTTGCTCGTGAGTAGTCCGCCTTGTGCCATAGCCTCCCCGGAATTACGTCACTGGGACCGGCGTGCATCTGCCCTGCACGCGGCTGATATATGGAAACCCACTCTCACAAAACATCAAACATCACCGCTCCGACGCGTACGTTTGGTAGTACATGCTCCGGGGAGAGAGGGAAAACATACTGGGCATGACCGCGCCGCACCTACGAGAATACTTGAGGAGACGATGACCACCACCTACTCGCGAGCCCGTGGGGTGGTGCCTCACGAAAATGGCACGGAACAACGTGGCGGCCCCCCAATTGTCCGCAATGCCTTCGGCCCTAGCGGGAGAGCCGACAAAAACAACAGCAGCAGTAGTGCTGCGAGTATTAGCAGTAGTATCGGCAAAGCGGGTGGCAGCAGCGCCCATGCGCGGCTGGGCAGCACTGCTGTGAACGGTGGGCACTCTCTCGCGTACACCTACGCGCCGTTAGAGCACTCCTCCGAATCAAGCTGGCACCAAATTCCGAAGAGCCTGGCGAGTGCTGTTCTGGGAGTGGATCCGTGCAGCACGGCGAGTACTGCTGTTGGCGACCATGCTGCCGGCGGCGATGGCGGCGGCGGCAGCGCAGGGGGGGCGATGTCGCACCAATCGAAAACGTACCAGATGGCCGTGAAACGCACGGTGATGTCCGTCGCGTTGAGTTGCTGCTTCGGGTTCGCTACTATGGTCTTCCGGGGGAGGCAGTCGGGGCTGGAGTTTTTTGCGGGGTATCTGGTCGAGCAAAGCCTCAGTGAGTACGAGATAATACACGTAACGGTACAACATGTCGGACGTGTACGGTGTGACAGAGTTTGTCTGTATACGTAAATGTAGCGAGTCGTTTTGTCTGTGGGGGCACTTTTGATTGCTGCCCCGCTGCAGCCACCACTTGTATGCATATACAGCAGCAGGCAGGCCAGCCACTGGTCACCAGCGAGTTATGAACACAAGCTGCAAGTACACGTACAAAAATAGTACGTAGCGGCAAGTAGTAGTGTTTACGGCAGGCTCGACAATTTGGTTGGGAAACCACACTGACTCCTTGTTGCCTCACCTTTCCGGGAAATTTCCCGCGTGGTCGGGGTTGGGGTTACGAGGGTTAGGGTTTAAAGTCAACGCAACCATTTTTCCGAAGATGGGCCAAGGTCTAAACTCCACGTATGCAGGCCTCCGCAGACATGCAGCACTACTTAGCAATAATGGTCCGTGGTCTGTAGAGCCTACATATGTACCTAGACCATGATCTCTGCATGAAGTTTGGCCTTTACCCGCCAACCAACACTATTTACTTGTGCTCTGTAGGACACCAAACTATCGATACGTATATACGTACGTACACACCTGGTATGTGGTACAACATTTTACGTAAAAAACCGTGCGAAGTACACGGTGAACAGCAGCAGCCGGTGATGCCTCCGGCGGTGGTGCTACTGCTGCTGTAGTCCTTAGAAATATCTGCACCACTGCAACGGTCGTCAAAAACGCGGCACCACGATACTACGTACGTACAATACGTGCTTGGTACGCTATACCAGCTGCCAGGTACACATCAATCAACATATTTCGTAATATTTCTGTATTTTCTACGTACGTGTGATACGTCGTCGAACGCGTCTCGACCAACGTTCCCTCCCCTCTTCTCCCACCCCCCTGCTCCGTCTCGAAAGGGATGCGTGGTCAATGGTCAAATGGCTAAGGCAAGCAACAAATGAGTATGCCCGGCGTCGGTTGGCAACGACGCTGTAAAACACGCCACTCGCTGCGTGAGCTAGACAACCAGGGTGCCGTTTTTTTTGTGTTTTGTTTTTTTGGCGGTCACCAAAGCTGGCGGTCGAGTAGATCATTTGTGCGGGGTGGAGAACCTTTGTTCCGCACAAGGGGAATGGTCGTATCACGTAGTGTTAATATGGTAAGGCGTCCGCGAGGCAGTTACACAGTAAAACACATTGCTGTCTCCGGAAGTGGCCACACCAGAAATTAAATTAACTCATTGAAGCTGTCGTCCATATGCAAGTCCGCCTCAGAGGCGGTTCTTAGCAGGATGCAGCTCACCCTCCATGCGACTCGCCCAATACCCCACGGCGTTTCGCGCTTGGTGCAAGCAATGTCTGCCTGGTTGGTGAAAACCCAACGCGCTCCGTTCCGGCATTGTAGGGATGCGAGGGTCTATGGTCATATGACTACGGCCGTGCACAACATGAGTACACCCCCCCCCCCCCCCCCCCATCTGAATCTACGAAGGTGTGGACAACCTGTTCGTCTTCCTGATGACATTCGACTACTTCCAAGTGCCCTTGGAGCACCAGCGGCGGGTGCTGACGTGGGGAATCGTGGGGGCGGTCCTCATGCGAGGCGTTATGATAGCGTTCGGCGTGGCCGTGGTGAAGAGGTTTCAGTGGATAACCCTCGTCTTCGCCGCGATCCTGCTGGTGTCCTCCTACAAGCTGCTCGTCGAGTCCGACGACGAAGACCACGACCTTAGCCAAAATACGCTCGTCAGGTATTTGTTTTTCACGTCACACGGAGAAAGCGGTCACGCGATGGATGCTCTATCTTTGTTACTTTATGCTGCTCGGTAGTATGAATAGTGGCGGTGACGTCGTTTTGAATCTTCAAATATGTGTATAATGCATTCCCCGTGTCTCTCAAGATAGTGTAGTCGCAGAATGTCGCTAGGATGTCGCTCAAGCAGGAGTATTTTGTAATTTGTCGTCAGTTTGTGTGTGTCTGTTGAGGTCGTAGGGAATTTGGAGAATTTTGTACGGTCAGTATATGAAGCTCGGTCGGCGGTCGTAGAACCGGCTTCAGCCAGCTCGAAAGGCGCCCCTATTATTTGGCGTGGTGTCACTTGGAAAGTCGCGTCCGCTCGTTATTATTATTTTCAGAACTGCATAGCTTATCCTACACTAATTCCAAGTAGTTTGTCCCCAAAAACGTGGGACCGGTTCTTAAGGGGTTAATAGTCTACTCGTGTGCACCAACTAGTTTCTGCGACGGCTTTTTACGTAGCAGTAGTAGGAGTAGTAGGAATACGAGACGAGGAGGAGTTTTGCGGGGTGGAGTTGAAACGTTGGTTTGGGGTGTGAAAGAAGAGGCTTCCAAGCAAGCTATCTGGGTTGTGGGCGTTTTTAGTTGGGGGTGCTCGCTCCTGCACGCCGTAAAATGTTACCAGCCTGAACTCCCTGTCTCCGTCTGCAGTGAGCTGCAACTTGTAATTTATTCGCTGCACGTCATGTCATCGACTGGCTGGCTGGCTTCTCCTCTCCCGCATACGCAAACTACACGATCCCCATTCTAGTTCTAAGTAGTGTGTCCTCCAAAACCGTTGGTGCGGTTCTACAGGGGGCATGACCCTTCTGCTGATGCCAGGGTAGGGTGCGTGTATCCCATTTTCATTCCAGGTACGTCGTAGTATGGCCCCCAAATGAAGGGACGGGTCCGAGGATCGCCTCTGTTTTAACTTCAGTCTGTCGATGTTTCCGTGGTGATTTGTCGTCTCCCACCGACCGAACCGCTGTATGCGTACACCTCGTCGTCAAACCCAACACTTTTTCTTTTTTTTTTTACTCCCTTGCGGATCCCCCAGGTTATCGAAGAGGCTTGTCGGGGCCGTGGATGAGTACGACGGCGACCGCTTCTTCACCAAGATCGGCGGCAAAGGGAAGACGGTGGCTACGCCCCTACTGCTCTGCTTGGTGTGCATCGAGCTCAGCGACTTCGTTTTCGCGGTAGATTCCATTCCGGCGGTGCTGGGAGTGAGCCAGGTAAGAAAAAAAAATGCCGATTAGGTGCCCATTTTCCCATTTTTTTCCCATTGGGTCTGTAAGAAGAGGAGGCGGTGTGAATACCGTAACGCCTCCAATATGCCACGCCAGGCACGTTGTATTCGAGGAAAGCCAGAGTGTGATTGCAGGGTGGGTTGGACGCCCATCAAGCCTGTGCTACGTAGCCCCCTTGTCCCTCACGCGCCATAAGTTTTATTATTTTATCGGTAGCGTTTTTCGTCCCAAAAAAATGAAGAATTGTTTTATTGCTCATCGGAAGGTGATACCCTTTGTGGACTGATGTGGGTATGGTGCCGCAGACTCCCACAACGGCTTCTCCTAAAAGCACATGTAGTGGTTCGCGCTCCCGAAAGCTTCACCTGGCCATCTACTCTTATGTTTTTACCCGCCATCTGCAAACCTCATACCGTATATACCTTGTATATACATAGCCGCTCTTTTTTGTCGACAGCTTGAGGGCATGTCGGGGGAGTTGCGTGCGCGCACACTGTTTGCTTATTACGCTTGCCCACATTTGGCTGCTCTATTCTCAACGTCACCAACTGCGCTTGTGAAACGTGCGAGCAATTTTGACGTTTTGTTTCCCGCTGTCCGGGCCTGTCCGCAAAATCCGTCGCCCCGCACAGGATCCCTTCATCGTGTTTTCGAGCAACCTGTTCGCCATCATGGCTTTGCGGAGCATTTACGTCATCATCGCGCAAGCAGTGAGCCAGCTGCCGTACCTCAAGCCTGCCGTGGCTCTGGTGCTCGGGTTCGTTGGCTGCAAGATGCTGCTCGAGTTCGTCCACATCAAAGTCAGCACCGGCGCGAGCTTGCTGGTCGTGCTGTGTCTCATCGGCGGGGGGGTTGGCTTGAGCTTGTTGGCTCGCCGACATCAGGCGCCGGCTGTGCGACATAAGAGAAGACAGAGCGGGGAGGTCCTATCTCCCCGTAGTATTGGGGGGGTGAGAGGGAGCTCTGGTTCGTTCGTTTGAACAAAATACTGGTACTCGTATGAAATACCGCCCCAACAGGGGGACGAAAATAGTATTTTGGGAAGTTTTAGACTTTGTGTAACTGGTGCCAGGTATCATACTCGTACGAGTAAATATTTATTTTTTTGTTTTGGTTAATTCTTTTCAATGCGAATGCATCGACTCGTGGGTAGGTTGTGTCTCTGCTTGCACGTGGAGTTGTCTTGCACGCCAAAACAGCGTAGTTTATGATATGTAGCGCGTTGGTGTGACAATGGGCGTGTGGTGGTATGATGGTTTGTGGGTCGTCAGGCATCGTTTTGAGCTACTCTCATGGGCGTGGCGATTGTGCACGCAGCCTACGCGGTAATTCTGTGCGCCACGGTGATCGGGTGACCTACGTACGTATTGATGTGCTTCTTGGTTAGTAGTGTATCCTCTTCTATTGTTCAGGGAAGTCGTGTCGTCGATGCTGCAGCAGTATACAGCGGGACGAAGCTTTTTGTTTACCTTGCTTGTATGTGGTGGACACTACGCGCTTTAGGGTGGCTGTGTGGTATCAACACTCTTTTGTGATTTGTTGTTGGTGGGTTTGCGGTCTGAATATTTTGAGGAACCTACCTGCCGTTTGGGCACACACGCATGGGACACGGCCTGCATTTTTGGTGTACACACTGGACACGGTTTTTGCTTCAAACCGTCATTGTCTCATTGTTTGTTGTCGTGATATAGGCACCTGTTCTTGCTTGCTCTAGATGCTATTAATAATAGTTATGGTATGTGGCGGTGCTGACGTTGCATTTTCGCCACAATTACGTGCAGTGCTTAAGCACCCCTCCCTGTTGAATAGCTACGATTTTCGGTTTTGTCAGCGGACATCCTGGGCGCATGCCCGGGTTTCCTACGTACGTGGATGCAGATCTTGGGGTTTAACGTAGTATGCTGCTTGCTGCTGTAAGAAACCCGGGGATATACCCCAAGATTTCCCTGACTACCACATATTTCGGTCTGTCTCGTGTCTGATAGGGTGTATGAGTTATCACACGAATGCTCGTGGGGTCAAGAGGTCTTCCTGTAGGCGTGATGTACAGTTGGCAACCATCCACGCTCGCTGACCACCGGCGGCGTCGGTATACATGCCTCGTTAAACAAACTCCAATACGCACACCTAAATTGAGTCGTTAAACAATTGCCATGACGGCTTCGAGAAATAAGGTGTTTTTTTGTCAACACGCATGGCTTAGTTTTTTTCTGAGAACACATCGTGCAGAGCCACGGCGGACGATGTCTGCTCAGCTCTGGTACCAACCGCAGACCGCTGCTACTACTGTACGTAGATATTGGTCATTCCCCAGGGTGCTGAGGTTCTCTGTCGCGGAAAGTTCAAACGTGTTCGTCAGATTCGAAGAAAGCCAGGGGATCTACAGTATAGTATAGTACCGCTACAGATCAATCGGTACTTTTTTCGCTCGTCGCTCTCACTTGCAACTTGCAACACACAACACGTCGTTCATACGTACCTGTTAGTATGTATTTTTTTGCTGTAATTTTTGGTAACCTTCTCGTACGACCGTCTACTAACCTGGCTAGGTAGTTTTGACAGTATATTGGGGAACAGCACGGCAACGCATCATGCATATCTTTGGCGCTGCATGACAGCTATAATAATAATAGCACTCAGGGACACTGCTGCTGGAACGCACGACGGTGTACGTACAGATAGATGCGTTGCTGCATGCAGTAAGAACGTTTCCGTGCCAACATGCACCACTATCATCATCAACGACGCGCATAATTATTATTGCTGCGTGCGCACACACACACACTCACGATGTATGTCTACACAGTATCGCGGTACTACAACAGCAGTAGTAGTAGACGGTGGTAGTACAACTACAGTAACTGGCTGTCATCAAAAACCCTAAAATAACAAACGCGGGACAGCGGTCAGGACAACAAGGAAGGGCGCCCGGAACAACAGTCTTTTTTCAACACCACACTCGAGAAATGGTCAGAACGAATAAACCGGAGAGCGCTGTGATCACAGGAGGACGATCTAGTCTTAGAGAAGAAAATCGTCGTCCTGTGATCAAAGCGCTCCGGTTTGTTTTTCCATCCTGACCTCGAGGAGTGTGGTACTACTATTAATACTACTACTGCTGTTTGTTGTAATAGTATGGTTGGTGTCGAAAAAATACTGTTAATTCGGGACGCCCCTTGTCAGTATTATATTATTCTGCAACGCACATATAACAGCTCGACGGTGCTTCCCTGCCTACAGCGAACGCTTCCTCCACGGCGCGCAGAATTAGTGTACGACTACGTGCAGTACATGGATGGTGTGATGTGGTGTGAATGTATCAGGTCCATTGGGTTCATTTATTTTCAGCAATCCGAAATCGAAACCCCTCGTACGAACAAACTCTACAGCAACAAACGTCAGCAGCAGCAATCATATTATTTTGTAACGCATATCCCTCCCTCCTGGTATGATGCATGCCAGTTCCTGAAGAAGATATTATGATGACTACTCGTACGAGGTACGAGTACAGAGTACGTGTGTGTGTATTCGTGTGGCTAAAATCTGCTGCACGCGGCAAGGCCTGACAGCCTCCCGGGACCAAAAAATTAGGATGGTGGTGGTTCTTGTTAGATGGGGGCAGATATGATGCTGCCGTGCTTCGAGTATGCATGGATACGAGTAGGACAATGTGTTTGTTGAGAAACTCAGGAAAAATAACAAAACCGTTGAAGATTTCCAAGGCTTATCACGGTACTCGATAATCGAGACGGGACGGGACGGTACTGTTTTTACTTGTTTGGCGGGAAAAAAAATGAAGACGGGACGGGACGGGACGGTAAAATGACGACCAAACAGGTTTTTGAGACGGGACGGGACGGGACGGTTGGTGTACAATTTCTCAACGGGACGGGACGGTAATTTCAACGGGGTAGATTTTCACGACGGGACGGGACGGTAAAATTCAACGGATTGTTTTTCCACGACGGGACGGGACGGTAAATATAATTTTTCACGACGGGACGGGACGGTAAAAAAACTTTTTCACGACGGGACGGGACGGTAAAAATAATTTTTCACGACGGGACGGGACGGTAAATATTTTTCTTGACGGCGGGAAGAGACGGCACGGGATCATTGGATCAGAACAGTTGTTGTTGCTCCAGAGGAATAAAAGAAAAGAAACACTCGTACGAATCGTACGTAAACAGAAAGCCATCTTGAAATGCGTATTCCCATAATAAATTATATACCGGCACGGCGAAATCACACCGAATTACCTTGCAATTTACAAATTACGCTACGAACTCGTATATATTTACATAATAGTACAGAGCAATCCTCATCATGCTTCGTCCACAGAAATAACCTTGCCAGCCGCAGCGTTTTGAACAGTGACTGATGCGGCAGCCTCCACGTCGCAGTTAGCCTTTAACGCCGCTACATCCTGGAGAACTTTCGCTAGCCCGGGGATCAAGTGCGAGTTGAGCTTGAGCAGCATCATCGTTTCGATTTTGTCAGTCCCAAGGGAGGTGCGCAGTTGGCTAACGACTGCCGAAAGAGCAGATAAGTTGTTCCTTTCTGCTTGACAACTGGTGGTGTCGATCCCCAGGTACAGTCGAGCCAACAGTCCGACATGTGGCCAGCGAGCCGACACTACCACCCCCCCCGTCTTGGCGTCTACTGTATGTACATCCATCGTAAATTCGTAAATTCAAATTTTTGTTATTTCATTATTTCATATTTTGATATTTTGATGTTTCATATTTCGGAATTTTCGTATTTCGTAATTCCGTAAATTCGTAAATTCGTATCACTTAAATTTAATTTTAATGTATTACCAGTGTGAAAAAACAAATTTTGTAAATTCGTAGATTCTTGGTGGGAATGACGGGAAGAGACAACGGGCAGATGTGAATCTTGGCGGGAGAGACAAGTTTTGTCGGCGGGACGGGACGGTAAAGACAACGGCGCATGACGGGACGGGACGGTAAATTACATTATCTCGACGGGACGGGACGGTAATTTTCAACGGGAGCGATTTTCTTGACGGGACGGGACGGTAAAGTTCAACGGGGCAGATTTCGATGACGGGACGGGACGGTAAATTTCAACGGTTGGAGATTTGTTGGCGGGACGGGACGGGACGGGATTTGACGGGACGACGGGAACAGTTTAACGACGGTTTAACCGTCCCGTCCCGCCGTTACCGTCGTTACCGTCCCGCCAAAATACCGTGATAAGCCTTGAAGATTTCGAACATTTTTTTGGAGTTCACAACAAGTAAATGGCCAACGGGTGCCGCCGGCAATCCTCCCCGGCGGTACAGATATTATCTCCGGACTCCGGGAGAATCCGACGATCTTCGAAAAACCGGACGTTTCTCCAGCGCATCCCATCAACATCAGGATTCAGGGCGGCAGTGTGTACGACCACACCGTGGCTTGCAATGCTTTGCTCGCGGGCGAGAGGCGGCCATCCGCCACGCTCAAGCCCTTGTGCGTATCTCTCGTTGACCAGTGATTGCTTTTGTTTGGTGAGGCATTTAGCGTTGGGCATTGCGATAGATTGCTCGTGGCCCAGGAGTATGAAACGGTCAAAGTCGATACGACAGGACGAGGCGTCGAAATTTGCCCACCGTTTCGACCCTCCCCGTGGCATTGATGGGGCTGTCGGCGCTGGAAGGCAGCAATCGGCACGCAGGGCTACGACGACAGCGATCAACAACGGCGTCATTCAGCAGTTTGCCATGGATTGCATTTCCAGTTGCGTAACAACCTGCAATGTAAATATAAATACTTCGTATATATGGGTTTAAGAAATGCAATTGCTGGACTCGAACCCCTGTGAAACACTTATTGAAAACTCGACAGGCCGTACGTACGTTGAGCAGCTACACAGCAGTATAGGCATCTACAATAATAAGTATATAGTGTGCCGTAGACTGATACGCAACTTTCTACAAAATGTAAGTACACATACTTCGAAGTATAGGTTGCCTGGTATTACTTTTCACTTTCAAGGGACATGTCTTTAAGTACTCATCTTACTTCAAGGCATTCACAACTTAGAAGAGGACACTCGACATTCACCAAAGCCTACGATATAACTCCATTTTTTGTGTATTCTTACTACGTACGAGCTGGGCCAGCCAAAATAATGTTTTCAAAGCAGATTAGCCATGCCCCGACCAATTTAACGAAGTTGGACCTGGAATTTGGACACAGTGTAGATCATGTACTAACCAACACATTTGCCGCCTACCCTTTTTTTTTTTTTTTCCTCGAGAGAGATACGACGATACAAAAATCGAAAAAAATGCAAAAACGCTCAAAACTACTTTTTAAAAAAAAAACAAAGAGGGCAGGCGGCAGGTATTTTTGCACGTACGTACGGTCCAAAGACGTGGTTAAAATTTCAGAGTAAAACTCTCGAAATTGGTCGGGGCATGACGGAATTACCATTTTTTCCGTAATTACTTGACTTATATATGGAATCGAGTTTTGGTCATATCTCTTGATGGGTGGCGAATTGGGCAACGAGACTTACATCGATCTTCTCCTTGTGTCTTCAGCATTGTCCCCACCAAATTTCATGTTGATCGAAAATGACATTTTTTATACGAAATTAGAATGAAAAAAATGTTGTTTTCGAGTTTTCGCGGATATCTCGGCGAGATCGAGTCGAGAAAAAAAAATGTATATAATTTTTAAGATACAAAAAAAAATTGCACAAGCACTGCTATGTCAGGGTTGGCGCTTCAAAATTTTGTAGTCTAATTCGCAGTGGTTCACGAGATACTACTTTAGGAAGCTTTGTAGGTTTCTTGGCTGGCCCAGCTCGTACGGATTTTGGGTTGCTGTGATTGCAAAAGATATTCGTGCTCGTAAAAAACTCATCGTTGCGCGTTGTACTGCTGTTGTATCATATATACTACTTCGCCATCGACCAACGGCCCACACTGTGCTTCTGGGGGGTCGGCCCAGAAAAGGGAGTAGGCGGCGTCATGAGGATACGGATACTGTACGTATAGCTACAGCATACGTAGCGGTACGTAGTACATGCCCCCCGAAGAATGTCCATCGTTGTACCGAAATACCACCATGTATGTACCGAAATGTAAGTACTTTTTTCGTATGAATATTTCATTAAAACGGTTATTATATTTAGGGACAGAGTGACACATGATTGTAAATACCGTCACCCTGGGTACAGCGGGTACCCCGATTGAACAGCGCCCAAGATAAGAGCATTCCCCTTAAGAACTGGTCCCACGTTTTTGGGGACAAACTACTTGGAATTGGTGTGGGACACGTTCTACAGTTCTGAACGGGTTAAGAGCGGTGAAAGCAGCATGTCTCGCCTATACTAAAAGCTATATATTGCTCACTACAGATAAGAGCAATGCGTAGTTAAGAGCGCTTGTTTTGGCTCAAGATTGTCACGGGGCACTCTTAAATCGGGGTACCCACTGCTGTATTGTTATCAATCAGCAAACGAGAAGATCGACACCATTTATTGTGGATTAATGCTGTACGGGGATAACGAGATCCGCATGTTTGGAATCGCTTCAGTGCAGGCAGTTGTCTGTAAGAAGCAACGGCGAAGAAGAGCTCTTGCGATGCCCTTCCAGTCTCCTATCCAACAACGCGGTGACGGTCCACACATCAGACGTATCAGATTCATCTCCATTAATTTCATTATCTAGAGTTTCGAGGCAGGTAGTATAGATCCCTGGCCTACATCTTGATCTGTACGATATCAAGCATGCTTGCCGAGTGGGATATGTGTGATACGCCTCTTGCGCACATGTTTGTTTGGCGGGATCTGTGTGATAACGGTTCTTGTCAAATATCCCAGAAAGGAAAATACTTCGTGTAAGATCTAAATAGATGATCAACTGTACCGTGGATCGTGATCTACTCGATGTGTGGTAACATCCTGCACCCCCCCCGCGCCATGACACGCCTGCGCATACATACGTACTCGTACTGTTGGCAGGTTTGTGTTCCGTTTCACGTTTGAGGACTTTTCACAGGCGCGCAACACCGTCTTGCGCTCAACCTGGCAAAACTTCCCCCAGGCGTCTCACATCCTGATTGCCGACGCCGACTGGAGGCCAACCCTGGCTACGGTGGACTTGTCCGAGTTGGACTTCCATCATCGCTCCTTCCACTTTCTTGTCTGGGACCACACCGGACACACTACCCGATTGGTGGGTTGGCTGCTGCGTCGCGACGAGCGCTATCGTTTCAAGTACAGGTGAGGTCGCCCATTACGCCCGCTCAGTCCCACGTTTTTTTACCCGGCGTGCGTGCTAGGATCTGAGACAACGTATTTTCATTTCAACGCTTGGTGAACGTGATCGAGGCTCTGGGGTGTGTCAGGTCCTACGCAGTTAGGCAAGGTAAACAGCACTCATGATCATCGTGGTTGAAAGTATACTTTCGTGTTGGATTATATCGGAGTGAAGAGGAGTCCGCCTGGGACATCGGTCGTCGGTCGTCGTGAGAGTCACACCCAGTACCTTAAATTCCCTCGGAATAAACAAGCCTTCTACCATAAATATACGTACTCACTGTGCGATGCTGACAGCTGTACTCCGAGCATATTCAACAACCCCCCTGATCGGTGCACCGATCAGGGGGGCTGTTGAATATGCTCGGAGTACAGCTGTCAGTATCGCACAGTCATGTACGGTGGAATACGTATGTATATGCATGGTAGAAGTAGCCATGCACATATAAAGAAGGTACAATCCACGTGGGAACCCTTCTGACAACGCACAAATCAAACATGCCAAAACCAAATAAAATAGAACGGCGTTAATGAACTGCAACAGCCCCCTTATTAGAACCCCTCTTTCAAGAACGTCGGTGTACCGTCATATTTGCCAGGGTAAAACGACAAGTATTAAAGTACTTAATCTCAACACCAAAACATATTAACTGCCGATGATAAACGGCAATAATTTAACCAACAACAACAACAATCTCTTTCAACTCCAAAACTAAATATCTTAAGTCAATACTACCGTAAGTCTCCCAAAATACCAAACTTTTCAAATACTTCCACATTCATGTCAATGTTTGGATTACCTATCTGACACGTCAACTAAATCTCACTCGGACGTGATGCTAATGATCCCCCCCAAGTCACATGTTTTCTGTTTTCCTAAAACATTCCCCGAAAAGAAATAATTACCCCATTCAAATCACCTGTATTCATCCATTTCGATTCAAAGTAAACCTGCCGTAGATCTCCATTCATGTCAAAACAGCATCAAACCCACCGCATGCTCATGACAAAGTGGCAGTGGAACTAGAACGCTTCCGTGCTTAACGGTTTCGTCGAGAAATCATCATGTTACTACGTCGACTGCACGTGCGTAATGGAGATCGCTCGCGAGATTGGTAGGAATGCCATCAAGGATGGACGATCAATCCTGCTCAATAGGTTGGACGAACAGTCCCGTTCGCTGCATCTATAGTGTAGTACTTTCAATAGACAGTCTTGCGCTTTTTTCGGACGTGTCGATGGCGGAGCTCCCAGGCTCCTTCCCGACCTCTGCACTGCCGCCTCTCCAAGAGACTCGCTCTCTCTCTCGAGTTCCTCTGCCCTAGCTTGCAGCGAGCGGGATTATCCGTCCAACCTTGCTTGCATTGAGCGGGATACCATAAGTCGTCTAACTTTGCTTGCATTTCTGTTAAGGTCGCTTCCATAAACTCCTCCATATTTTCTAGATGGGGATCGCTCTAATCGCCTCCTAAATAGAGCAGCGGTTAGAGTGATCCCCATCTCGCCAATGGAGGAAAGTATGGAAGCGAGATTGGCAGAAATACAAGCGAAGTTGGGCGAGCAATCCCGCTCAATGCAAGCAAGGTTGGACGAACAATCCCACTCGGGGCAAGCTAGGACAGAGGAACTGGAGAAGAAGAGCGCCTCTCGGAAAGGCGACAGTGCAGAGGCCGGTAAATAACCTGGGAGCCCCGCCATCGCCGCGTCCGATAGAACGCAAGATTACTTGTTGAACCCGTTTGTCCGAAAGTGTAACTAGCTTGCAGCGAGCGGGGTTGTTCGTCCAACCTTGCTTGCATTGAGCGGGATTGCTCGTCCAACTTTGCGTGCATTTCTGCCAATCCCACTCCCATACTTTCCTTCATATTTGCGAGGTGGGAGTCACTCTAACCGCTGTCCCTAGCCCATAGAGCGTTGACTGATAACACTACGAGATCAAGGCTCTGGGGCTTGATGGGTCTTACGTAATGAGCCGAGGCAAACAGGTAAACAACACTAATGATCATGGTTGGAGGGACCCTCGTGCTGGATTATATCGGAGTGAAGACGAATCCAAATGGGGCATCGGTCATCGGTTGTCGTGACAGTTACACCCAGTACCTAAATACCCACGGAACAAACAAGCCTTCTACCCTACATATACGTATTCCGCCGAATATGACTGCGCGATACTCACATCGGTACTCCGAGTATCTTCAACACAACGTGTACTCTTCCTTCTTGTCGGTACTTTAACCGTGCACGGTGCGTGCGTGGTACCACCTGAAATAATACAATGTCATGCAAGTGTTTCTCTTGCAGGCAAATGCAAACGGTAGTGCAACGCAAATATATAGCATTGGCCTGATTTTCCCCTTGCTGGTCACCTTTAATGTTTGCCCCGTACCAGGTATGTGTATGTTTCTTGATGTTCTGCCTTCCGTTATTTACGGCACCATCAACACACCCACAGCAAGAGTGTCCGTCCTGATTATCCATCCTACCCGTAGAGAGATACTGGTATAGTGTTTCTCGTTCAATAGACAAATGCTAGCCAAATGCTAATATTGACTTGCGAAGTATCGAGGGGTAATTGGCGCACCATGATTCAACGAAGAGGCCTTGCAAGGCAGACAGACCACAAGGCCGCAAGGCAGACCACGGGTCGAACCTTATGACAGTACGGCGCAAGGAGAGTTGCGTCATTTCATATGGTCTGTCAATCCGAAGAAGGCATCTCGTGGCAATACGGACGATGCTTATTAATAGGCCGATAACAAAAAATGCATAAAGATTAAGACAACGTCGGAGAAGGATACTGGCTTTTTTTCGGCTGAAAAAAGTACCACAATATGGATCTACATACCGAAAATACTGTCAACAACATACCTGCCAAACACACGCCAACTCTATCTACGTGGTCAGGGTTCACGAAACTCTGGACAGAAGCGTTGCAGATACCGAACCAGGGAAGCTGTTGGGATGGGAGGTGCGGGTGGTCGAGAGCGATACCAGCTGGCACGCCGCTCTTCACGGGCACAGTCGAACGGCAGAGGTGCGTTGAAATGGGACGGATTTTTTTTCACCAGCGTGATAATCACTGAACCTCAGCTTGTTGAATCTCTGTGCATAGCCACCGAAGCCTGAAAGTCTGGGACAGACCAGGCCAGGCGATTGGCAACAGGGCTGGGTCGAGTGCTCACCCCCTGCCGGTTAGAAGGGATAGCCTGCTAGTCTACTTCGTCGGCGCTGGTAGTGCTATATGAAGAGGAGGTGTTGTACATAGCTTGCGGAAGACCAGCGAGCGGCGTTTGGGGTGCTCATATACCACGTGATTCAGTGTTGGGAATTGCTCCACGGCCGCACCTGTAGCACGAAAAGAGCCCCTCGTTCGCTCGACGGCACGCGGTCGACGAATCAACCACTATGTACTGATGTGTCACCGGTGCCGCATGAAATCAAACGCACAGCGGAAACATTGCTTCCTCCGCTATAGATAGTATAAAACCTGTTTGTATGCGCGCCCCTCTTTTACTATATTAGCGGTTCCTGTTCGACCTCGGACTTTTGGAGCTGGACTACGCAGACGACCCGACCGATCTGCACACGCTGTTTTACCTCGGTGAGAAGTACAGAGTTACACGTCATCGTGTGTTGGTGCTCGCTTTCAGTCACTACTGCAGTATATAGGTAAGTGAAGCAAGGCTGCCTGATACAAGCCGTAGGCCGTGTGCGGTCTCAGGGGAAAAAAAAAACGAAATCCCGCCGCACTAAAAATATATAGAATTAAAAAACAGCAGCACGGCGACCGCGGCTAAGTCGAGACGGCATGCGACGAGCCAAGTCCCACGCGTTCGCCCAAACTCGCCCGCTTTTGCAGATGCCGGGTTTGTGGAAATCGGTCACGTACAACTCTTTGCAAGAAGTGATATAGACCATAGACAGACCGTACACAACAGACAGACAGACAGACAGACAGACAGACAGGCTGTATTTAAAACAATGGAAGCCTGTACGCACGCCGCAATGAAGAGGTTTTTTTTTCTTCTAGGAGAAAGCAGCCACACATTGTCAATGTCGGCATGTATTACTACAATAGTGTAGTGTTGCCGTGCAATTGATCGCGGGGAAAAATACCTTATATATCAGTACATGTTATGGCATGGTTTCGGGTGTCGATTGAGACAAATGTGATAGCCCTCTCGATTTCATGACCCTCAAAATCATTTTGAACATCTGGAATGACCCGGCCACATAAAAACCACGAACCAAGTAAGCACACAGCACACGGGGGCGAACGGACGCGCAGGGGGGAGGATGGCGTAGTTGAACGCCTTCGTAAAATGAAGAGACGGGCGGGAGGGCCTCAGGTCGGTTCCATCACGCCCCATATCACGTGGTAAATCAAAACGTTGGGGCAGGTCGCTATGAAAGCTGCTTCGCTGGTGTTGGCACGCACCAAGATAAAAAAAAAACTGACAGAATTTCGCTCTCGTTTCTCCCCTACAAGGTATTACGACGTACGCGTACATGGAAACGTTAATCGGCAAGGGCACCCATGACAGAACCAGCGAGTTGGAGGCCCTCATTGCGAATGGGATGTTCTACTTTCAGCAGGCCGTCGATCTGTACGGCGAAACGGGGAATCTCGACGTGAGCTCGTTGTTGCGCCGGCGATTGTTGGCAGGATCGGGAAACCAGCGCGATATAAAGACATAGCTTGATCGACCCGAAAATCTGAACGTTTTTTTGTCTTCTCGAATTGTTTAAAGCACACGGCGCGGGGGGGGGGGGGGGGGGGGCCGGGGGGCACGACGTTACTCCCGAATCTCCCATAGACTAAAACCGTACTGCTTCATTCGTGAATACCCCGTAGGAGACAAAGCAGCTCAAATGTTAATCGTCGATGTACGATAGCGTCGTCATGAATACAGTCGTTGTCGTCAATGTCGCCAACGCACGGCTTAATTTCACCAACAGAGGTACTCGTAGTGACGACCGTTGAACAATCCGTCCGCTCTCCTTCAACCCTAAAAAGCAAACAATCTGCCTGCAAGAAACTGTTTTTGACCGTGAAGACTGCGAGAACACGAAACCATCAGCCTCTTTCTTCCCTCTCTACGTGTATACCATACCCTCGCCGTTTTGCTGTGGTGTCGGAAACAAACGCAGTATGTGTGGTCGAGCATTCGTTGGCTGGCGTATGGCTACCACTACTTCATGGGCGACACACAGGAGGCGGAGAGGTTGTACCTGCAATGCATCGACTACGACCCGAGCCGCGTGGACTGCATCGTATTTCTCAGCCGCGTGCATTTAAACAGTGAGTTGCTTCCCCCTCCACATTAAGAAAACGTACCACTACCAGGTGCTTCGACTGTTCGTCGCTGAACTTCCAGACTATCCAAGTCACTCCACGAGCGTAGGCTATGCACCACAAGCACAGGAATAGCGCATGCAGACGTTAGGGGTTGTAACACGGCTACTGTCTAGTGAGGATCGGAGAGCCATCTAGACATTGGGGGTTACAACGAGGCCTCTTTGCCTGTGGGGCCGGAGAGCTGGCGGCTCACCCCTCCTCCGCTCGCTCACGGACAAACCCGTGGTGTCTCGAGGGACCAGCCGAATTCACCGCAAAATCTCCGGTTTGGTGCCGCGAAGCAAAATCTTGCAAGGCAGGTTTCAGCATCGATTCCGTGACGGTTGGGTTAAACGGGCTTGTTGTCGGTGAAAAAATGCGCATTTGGGTCGATTGGTATAATGGTGCTATTTTTAACATTTCCCCGCCCAAACAGCTGTGCGTGTACTTCGAAGAGGGGGTCCGTGATCATGTCTGTGTCAAGCTGGTTGCAAATTGGTGCTGCGTCCACGTGAGCTGAACCTGATTGGCCTCGCGATTTGTTTGTTCACAGGTGGGAACCTCTTCGCCGCGTGGCACCAGGCGAAAGAGGGGCTTATTCACCAATCCACGCAGTACCGCCCGGTCGACTACTTTTACATCTACGAGTGCTTCGCGCCAATCCAGGTGTGGGGGTATGAACGGCGAAACCTCTCCGCATAACGTAATATTCCTACCGTTTCAAGATGGCTCAGCACAACAATGGTTACAGTGCTCCATGTAGCACGTACGTAGGGAGGTGCTTGGGGCCGACAGCGGGAAACAACTTAGGGCCGCAGGGCAACCTCAACGAAAAAGTGACAAGTGTCTCCGGCGCGTTCTTTAATGGCAGAAGCTTCGAAATTGACTGGTTTTACGTACAAACCGTGGACTTCGCATGCAGGCACTTTGGTTTTCCGGCGGCGTCGTCCTTCAACGTAACTGAGGTGGCACGGAGCTGCGTTTACGCACTTCCTCACTTGGAAAACCCGGGGGTGTACTCATAACTTCTCCTGACGACCACTAAAAATAATTGATCCTTGCGCAACACCCTGACCAGCCCCACCACCTCCCGACGAACCGCATTCGCGCTTGGATGGTCGCTTCTCGAAGGCGGCGACCGTGATCTCCAAGAGAATATTGGCCGACAGCATCGGCGGGGATTCGCTCGAAGGGCTGCTCACGCTGGGGGCATACCTGATCCGACACCACCGCGACCACTGCAAGCACGGTGTCCTGGTGGACACTCCCGAGGATATTGATAACCTCGAGTCGTGGTTCACGGCCGCTGCCCGACAGGAAGGTATGCACCTGGTTCATAGTACGCCTTTCGCGACGTGTGGGCTTTGTTGGACATCGTGTGATAGAACCTACGGAAACAGCGCAACCTTTTCGTGCGGCTGGATGCGCCGAAGAACTTCACGGCATGCTGGAGAGGGTTGAGCCTAGCGCACCCCTCCTTCATTTCGATTGAGGACGATTTGGAGGTCAAATCATAGCCGTGCAGTTGCCGTGCTCCCCCGGAAACTACTAGGAATAACCAGCCATTACTTTGATATTGATATACCCCTCTTGTATTACGACCCTGCAGGTGATGCTGTAGTTGAAGAACGCGCGTAAAACTTAGGGCTAGACACGAAAAAGCTTCTTCTACTGCAGACTGCAATGGCAGACACATGGATACTCCCACCGTAGCTCAAAACTCGTCAAGTACCGCAGGGTTGTCTCTCTGCCCCCGACGTGTCTGATATGATACGCCTATACGAGTAGCCATTTCCTACAAGCTTGTTTGCCCCTCCACCAAAAGCCACCGGTTTCTCCTGAACACGCTACTTATTGCCACAACCTTTATCGTTCTTCTTGCTACGACACCAATTAAAAGCTTAGCTTTGTACTTTGCGGTCGAGCGGCGAGCTTGTCAATACAAAGTTTCGAAAAACAAATACCTGGTACGCTCTTTTCCATGCCAACCGATTTCCGTATTTCAGGAGTGGACGTGGCGGAAACAAAGCACCGTACTCTACAAGTCGACGAGGTGTCCTTGCTCAAGGTGCTGCTCAGCAAGTGGGGAACGGGTAAAAAGGCTGTGGAGTACACCAAGAGAGTGCCAACCCCCGTTCAAGAAGCCCCAGAAAACCCTGAAGATGATATCGTCGACGACGCCTTCGCAGATCTTCCCGGCGTGAGCAAGGTAGAAGATAGACCCGCGTCGGTACCAACATTAGACTCTCCACGTGAGGCAGCTTCAGATTCTCCACGTGAGACAAACATGGGGGGTGGGGGAAAGGTCACTAGCCCAGAAGGCGCGCCGAGCCCGCCCCTGACGAGTGGTGCAAGCTGCGCGAGCATTGCGCAAGAGGCTAGAGAACGACTGCTGGATCCCGACAGCCGAGAAGGATCCGATTCGAAAAAGGCAAACCGTGGCGTTCTGGCGCCTGCAAGTATGGCACAGATCAACGATGCGATGGTTGCTGCAAAAACAGCCTCGGCGGCGGCGGCGGAGGCGGGAGGTGACGGGGCGGGTCCGTTCCGGGCACTGGTATTCGGGGGTGCCGGCGGGGGTCGGGAAGGGCTCGACTACGAGGAGCTGCTGCAAGTCGTCTCCTTGCTGGTCCAGTTACCCTCGTCATCGCGCGGCTTGGACGTTACCTACGCGCATTCCGACCGTCCAACCCTGGAGGCAGCACGAGCGGTGGCCTCTGGCTGTCCGAAAGAGCTCGGCATTTCCGACGGTGTCCTTCACTTCGTGCTTTCGACGTTCGATGACTTCCTCGACACAACGATCAGCCAAAAGTTTGACTACGTGGATTTGGGGGGTCCTCTCTCTCGAGGCGGCGGCGGCAGCGGCGTCGGCCGTCACGACCGGAACGATGACAGCGGGGTGGGCGAAACCTCGGTGCTCAGTGTCGACACATTGAGACGCCTTGGGCCCAAGCTCACTCCGGGGGCGTGTGTAAGATTGTGGGCCTTCGCCGCAAACCCTATCACAGCGGCCATGTTCCGAGTCGCCGCGAGACGAACAGCCTCGAGCGGCGGAACAATGGAGGAGGCGTCTTCTCGCGTCGCCGAGCGGGAACATACCGCCAGTTTACTGGGCAAGGTCCTGCGCACATCGTTCGATATCGGACATGACCGACCACGGGGAGGACTTGCCTGGGATGTCGAGGTGACAGCAAGCGATACGTTTGGTATTGGCACTGCAACAGAGGAGGGCGGGTTCGTGCCGGCGAACGAATCGGTGAAACCAGAACTCGAGCGGGCTAGAGCGACGGAAGAGGCATGGGTACGCCAGGTGCTGGCCGGTGGGGACAGGCTGGGGCTCTCGGACATCGACGAGGTGCTGACGGAGGGCGGGTTCGAGTTGACATTCCTGCTAGGGAAAGGCGTGTCGCGGCTGGAGAACGGGGTGGCTGGGGCGCGAGACCTTTCGGCAATGGAACTTCTCGAGGAAGGAATGGCCCAGTGGGAGATTGCCGACTTCGCAGACTCTCTCGCGGCAACGCCTAGGCTGGTGAACCAGGTCCTCGCTGTCTGGCGCGGCGGTTAGTCGCAGTCTGGGTCCAAACCCACCGCCTCAGGCAAGCGGGAAGCATTTCGTCAATAACAGCAGCGTGCTTTTAGATCGCGAAAGAGCTGTACACAGATACCGTGCCGTTGCGGCCGAGCACGCCATCGGTTCTATATAGGTGTGACGTTTGAGTCACGACCGTTTCGTCGACGTGCAGATATACGAAGTATGTTGGTGTTGCGCGCGATGGTGCTTGTGGTGTGTAAGTTATTGGCAGCCCGACCGCGTCGATTGGCCGGTGATATCATAGCACAGTCCAGTTTTTTTTGTGTTTTGATCGTTTGGTGTCGCCAACGTTATAGTGTAAGGCGACAGCCTTCGGGAGTACCACTAGGAAGCCCAGTTTGTGTAAAAATAATATTATTGCCTGCGTGCATAAACCCATAATAAACGGAATGTGGGACACGCCAACAGGAATAGACGTTACAGCTAGATTCCAAGTATCATAGAGTCTATCTACCTGTCCGCCCAAAATATACGGTAACCGTTAACTGCGCCCACCCACCAAAAAATATGCCATCACTCTGGCCGTGGGAAAATTATCCCCGCTTGTCCTCTGACGATGTGAATATGTGAAGCTAAACAGGTACTCGCAGAATATCGATCGATCACCCAGCCCAGGGTAAGCCTTATACCCTCCCTTCCACCCCCGCCTTCTGACCGACCGCATTGTTGAGGAAACGCGATATTCGTCATATGGGCGGGGCCGCGCCGATGTACGTCGACTTTTTTTCTGGATGCATGTTGCAGCTTTAACCAAGCAAGGCTGCTGTTTGTTGTTGCTGCCATGGCTCACAGCGATGCGCACGGAATCTCGTGAAGATGATCGATTATGACATTTGGAGCTCCGATAGCTACATCCTCATCACGAAGAGAGCTCTGGCGACAGAGGGGACCCAACCATCATCCATCATCCAATTTCTCTTCCCCTTTGAAACGCGTTAATACTACAGTAGTAGCGGAGGACTTTCCGCGCCGCATCCCCTCCCCTTTGCCTTACCGCCACTTACAAAAATATTGTGCATTTTACAACTAAACCTAGGCTCGTCTCGTGTGCATCTGGTGCCCAAAGCTACGCACTTGCTTAAAGCCGTGGCCGTGTACAACTCCACCGTCTGCAAACAAGCGAGCTAGCGGTACCACAACTACTTTATTTCTCGGGACGAAAACGTACGGAACGGACACTCCACCCCGAGCAAACGCAAGGACCCACACACATCTCGAACGAACCGCAAACAATCCCCAATGGCTACCGTATCATTATACGCATATTTCTAGATCCCAAATTCCGAAAGACTCCACCGGCGACAGATTATCCTGCGGTATACCCTGGTACCAGGTACATACATTAACAGGACGAGGGGAAGGGTTCAATCATTAAGGGCTGCTGGGGATGGCGACGAGGTGGTCGGCGCCGATGCTGCTGCTGCCGTCGCCGCCTCGGGGTGTTCTCTTAACCATTTCGGAGAGTAGGTCACAGGCAGCAGGTCGAAAAGGCCGGCCTCGGCAATGTCGTTTTGCGTCACACCTGTCGAGGGCAGAGGGGCAGAACAAGGAGAGCACCACTATTTTGGTAGTGGCATTTAAGAAAGCAGGAAATTTGGCCCCGGGGGCAGGGGCGTCCAGAAAAAAGAGAAAACGACACACCACACCCCCAGAGGTCGGAATAGAAAACCGTTGCAACCGTTGTGATTACATGATGAAATAAGAAAATGGAAAAAAAAAAATATCCTTATTTTCATTTTTTTTCACTTGGTTTTAGTAACCCCCCCCCCCCCTAACGAACAAAAAAATCTGTGAGATGTCGAAAAAAAAAAAATCGACCACCCTCGCCGGGGGGGACAAATTGGCTCAAAATAGCATAGGTATACGTATACTTGGTGCGTACCAGGGAAATACCTGTACCCTGTACGCAACAGGTACCTGGTCAATAATACAGAGGACGGAACGAGTGTAGAAACGGGCCAGAGGTTCAGCTTTCAAATTCAGCGTCAGGCACTGTCAACAGCACGTACAGTATGATAGCGCTTTGATGATATAAGGCTCGATTCATATCTTCACGATGAAATAGAGTTATCCCGTGTGTGTACGAGTATGTTCTGCTGCTTGCATAGCTCTACAACAGCCTGTAGCTATGTGAATAATAGTACCCGCTACAAGGTGCATGGTATCAGCTAACACACTATTAATATGAATAGTAGTCTAATATCGACGAGTAGGTCGTATGATTCAAAGGTCAACATCCTCGCATCCATACGGGTGTATACAGTTGGAACCCACCTCCCAGTTTATGTGTCTGCAGGCGTATCTCGACGTTGCGGTACTGCGTGAGGTGGAGGTCCGGGTGATGGCCTTGCTCCTCTGCTACCTTGGCCACTTCGTTGAGGAACGCCATGGCCGTAACGAAATTGGTAGCGACGAACGATCGGACGATGGCGTCCCCGCTCTCCGACGAGTCCCATAGAGGCAAACACGACAGCTCCTGCACAAACGAGTTCACAGCAGCATGCGACATATCTCTTGTTTTGGCTACTCGTAAGGTTCGCGGCTTACTGCGATGCCCACCTTGACCACAGATAGGCTCTTAAAGGGTAGTATTACTACTATACACTGCTATTACGGGGTGGGCTAATGTAGTAAATAGTTCCTACGGTACACACAAAAACCTATACATTGCAGTGTTTTTACTACAGTAGCAATATTTTGTCCTGTTTACCAGGTCTTTACTGATAGGCTTTCTGCTGCTGCTGTGGTCCAGGACCTACCTTCTGTACGTATTATACTAGGATTTAGAGTCGCGTTCTTCGCTGAGCAAAGTATGGTATAATACCACGTATTATACCTACGACGTATGATACGAGCCGAAAAATCAGATATTACAAAATCTCGGCCTGAAACTCTCAACTCGTCGCGTGCCGCTGTATACAACAGCAACGAAAGACGAAAAAACGGACATCATCATCAGCAGGTATCAGCATCAATCCGCGGACCAGCAGACAAACGCAGCAAGCATCAGCAGTGGATTATGCAGCACTGATGGTGGGTTGGGTCAGTTAGTGGCTACGGGAGCTCTTCCACCCTCCCCCCCCCCCTTCCCCCGACCCCCCCCCCCTCCCCCCCCTCTACATTTCTTTGAGTTCGTGTTGATGGCTGCTTCGTTTAAAACAAAATAGGAGGTACTGCATCCAGCATCCAGCAGCCAGTATACTACTGCTGCACATACAGTTCACGAATGTCCGGCTCCGCATCGCTGCTGCTCTGCACTCTATAAGCAGCAGTAGTATTAATAGTATGGTATGACATGATACGTATGCTACAGGTAGGTATGATATGCTCGTGCGTTATGATACGAAGGAACTAATCATAATGTACACCGTTTCGCTGCGCTGATCTGCGCTGCTCTGCGCTGCTGAGCTGGGTGTGATACATGTCTGTTGCTAATAGGAGCAACTACCTCTTGGTCTACTTCAGTGACGACGTGGCGTGGACATGACTGAAGTAGTCCAGCAGGTAACTCCTTTCTAACGAACAGCGAAAGTAGCATCATACGTGGGCACGGTTCGCTCGCTCTCTCTCGGTCTTTCCTCTTGTCAGTTTTGCACGGCCAGTTCGCCAGTTCAAAGAACAAAATGAATGCACTCACGCATGTGGCATGGGAACATACGTATCGTACATACCTTTTCGAGCTCCAGTGCAGAGTACACCTTCAAACCTGAAGCCTCCTTGCTTCCGCAAGGGGCGCACTTCAGCCCCCCGGTAGTATCGCTAGAGCCCGGCTTGGGGCACGCCATGGCGAATATGATACTCTGTGTTCAGTGATACGTTCAAACTTCAAATCGCAGGGGACAGGGTACCAAGACCCCGACAAATTGGCGCCTTGCCGTCTATATGAACTCCTTCGAACTGCCGACAACCGCCGTGTTGGTATGTGTGCAACATACCTTTGAATCTCTTTGCATTTGCGCTGCATGGGGTCTCTCGCGTGCTTTGTGGGAGCAGTACCTGGCGCACGATCATCGGCTCGTTGCAAGCTGTCAAGCGCATCGCCGCCGCTATCACTTCGATGCCGTTTGTCGTACTGCAACACGGGTACCAATTGCAGAAGAAGGCACCCTAGTAACAGCAGCAGCAGCAGTTTCCGCGCGATCAGCAGCCAGGTATCACCATCATCATCGACAACAACAACAACAACAGCAGCAGCAACAGCAGCAGCAAGTACACCCACTGGCCGCGCAGCTACTCTGCCCACGGTGTGGAACACCGTCAGTAGCTGTTCAGACCCTCTGCCGGACCCGTCTTCGGGAACCCTGAAGTGGTACTCCTGCGGGCCGACCGTCTACGACAGTGCTCACCTGGGGCACGCGAGGACCTACGTTTCTCTCGACATAATCCGCCGCATTCTCACGGACTACTTTCGCTACGACATCACCTACGCCCTGGGCATCACCGATGTCGACGACAAGATCATCGCGCGGGCAAGGGAGCGAGGGCTTACGGACTGGCCCGACGTCGCCGGGATGGCCGCGGAGTACGAGGGGCAGTTCATGGACGACATGGAGGAGCTCGGGGTGCGGCCGCCGGACGCCGTGACCAGGGTGACCGACCACGTACCCGACATCGTCGCGTACGTCGAGCGCATCGTCGAGGTGGGTGGGTGGGTGGNTGTGCAAGTCCACAACCGGTGCAAGCACTGCATGCAACACATATGTACCGTCTGTGGTTTGTATATATGTACGCTGGATTAATTGCCGGCGCCTTTTGCGCATGTTACTTGCGCAAGGCGGTACTTCGCACTGAAGCTGCTGCTGCTGCTGCTGCTGCTGCTGCTGCTGTTGCGGGGCTTTTACAAGACACAAGAGACGAGACAACGAGACAGCGACGACGACGCGCACTATGGATGAGCCTCGTACGATACCAGCCTGTTAAGCCCGCGCAATTGTAACGGCGCCTCCGCGTACAACAGCGCAGTGAATTGTACACCCCGATGCCTCCTTGCTTACACAGTATTGTGTCGGAGCGGAGCATTACGAGTGTTGCGTGGGTTCGTGTATACAACGTTGATTATTCCATAGATTTGGACGCCTTTCCTAAAATTTAGCTCTGCCTTTCTCGCGTGTGCGTGTTGAACGAACACGAAATCTAATGGCCTTATTTTGCGTCCCATGCCCCCAGATTCCGCGCCGTATTTTCAGAGTCCTGCGAGACGACGCGCAGAGAGAGAATGCTGATGGCACTGGTCTTCGTTGACGAGTGCCTTTGAGTTCGGTCTCCGTAGGTATTGCGTTAGCTGTATCGTACATAGCTCCATGTGGCGGCAAGCTTTGCCACTTCTTCTGCTTTCCTCTCGATGCGCTCGGTCCCGCGGTCCTACTGCTGTACGCACTTCTTCCCTACGATACAAAGCGAGCATCACTTGCCTCACCGCGCCCAACTACAGTACCCACCTCTCCCCCGCTGCCCCCCCCCCCTCCGAGGGTCTATGGCCATACGACTGAAATTAAATTAACTCACTGAAGCTGTCCATCCATTGCAAATCCGCCTCACAAGCGGTTCTTAGTAGGATGCAGCTCGCCGTTCATGCGATTGGCCGCATACCTCACGTTTCGCTTCGCAAAGCTTGGTGCTAGCAATATCTGCCTGGGCGGTGAAAACCCGACGTGCTCCGTCCCGGCATTGTAGGGGTGACAGGGTCTATGGTAATACGACTACGGCCGTGCATGACATGAGTACACTCCGCTGTCTGCCTGGTTGGTGAAAACCCAACGTGCTCCGTCCCGGGATTGTATGGGGGCTAGGGTCTATGGTCATACTACTACGGCCGTGCATGACATGCAGATAATGGGTACACCCCACTCCCCGGACACCCTTTTGTTTCAGAATGGAATGGCTTACGAGGCGGAGGGAAGCGTTTACTTTGACGTGGAGGGCATGGGCAGCGGCTACGGGAAGCTGGGGGTTCAGGCGGCCAGTTCCACGACGCCTGAGGGCGAGGGGGGGTCGGATCTGCGAGGAAAGAGGAGCCACAAGGACTTCGCCCTGTGGAAGAAGGCTAAGCCAGGGGAGCCTTGGTAAGTGAAGTGCTTGCGTGCGTGTGTCTATGGCATTGTATCATACGCATGCATGCACATGCATGCGTACATCCACGTTACTTTATACCTGGTGTTTGTGGTGTGTGTGTGTTCGGGGGGAGGGGGGAGGTTGGGCGAGGCGTCCGCGTGAGATGAACCGCCGCGCATGGCGAGGTGATGGCGTCGATTAAAGCGACACGGCTAGCCGCATCCGTCTTTTCCACCAGAACAGACAAGTCTTGGTTATTTAGGTACGGTAGTTCCGGTGGTATTCAGTACCTTGGTACGAGTTTCGTCAAGTTTCAGTTTGTGTGTTTGCTTGTCTGTCTGTTTGTTTTGTTTTGTTTGTTGGGGAGTCTGGCGGCAAGGGCGCGCTGTGTGCCCTCGGCGGGTCTTGACAACTATATATATATTAGGGACGTTTAGACAGGGGATGCCGGATTCGCGTCCCCGGGGTTGGAGTATCGGCGTACGTGGCTGGAAACAACTCATCTTCAGCCGAGAGGCGAGCAAGGGCGTTTCGACTTCGACAGGATAGAGAGCCAGGTTCTCAATGCGATTTGGAACGTTTAGTCACTGAAAGGGTCCCGAGACTTTGTAATTTCGTTTCGACCGGCACTGCCAAAGGCCGCAGGCAGCCCAGTCGACGTATTCGATTCAATAAAAGGCAGGCGGTCCAGCCCATCGCTGTGTATAATGACAATGCGCGTTGACACCTTCGCGTTGCCATGGTGTCTTTAGCGCTTCTGTACGGTTGCGGCCAAATCTAGTCTGGCCTGTTTCTCACCCGCTTGTCCTGCGTCTGGACCTGGTTCGCTACCTCTCCAATGAGTTTCAGCCAAAAAAAGAGCATACGAATCTGATGGTAAACAGAAGGAGGGACTTTGGGATATGTGCCGCAAAGTATCCCAATATTCCTGATATACGAAGTATATATTTTCATCAGACCGATACGACATAATGACCAAAATTGAGTCGTATTCTAAAACACGCAAGTTGTATCAATACGTCGCGTTTTCCCCTTCCTCGGCTTTGCCCTGTTTTTGTTTTTGTTGGTGCACGCCCCTCGGCCGGCCGGTACGAACCAAAACCAAAACCAACTCCAAACCAAAAAAACATGGTGTGTGTTGTCCCTTTTTCGACGAAAAAACGACCTACACACATACGTACATATATATAAACAGGTGGGAATCGCCTTTTGGCAACGGAAGACCCGGCTGGCACATCGAGTGCTCCGCCATGACCCACTCGCTGTTCGGGTCGAACTTGGACTTGCACAGCGGCGGGGTGGACCTCAAGTTCCCGCACCACACCAACGAGATCGCCCAGTGCGAAGCCCACGGGTGTGGCGGCGTCTTGGCGGGGGGGGTGGGTGGAGGCGGAGGTGGAGGCGGGGGCTCGGGGGGGGGGGGGGGGGGCAAGGAAACCCTGGGTGAGGCACTGGGTCCACACGGGGCACCTGAACATCGAGGGCCTGAAGATGTCTAAGTCTCTGAAGAACTTCGTGACCGTAAGGGAGTTCCTGGAGGGTCACCGGGAGGGGAGGGAGGCCGCGGCCGAGGACTTCAGGATGTTTTGCCTCATGCACAAGTACAGCTCAAGGTGTGTGTGTCTTGCGTGTGTTGCGAGTTGCGAGTTGCGATGGCCCGGGAGCAGCCAAATTCTATCAAAAAATGGTCTTGCGTATGAAGATGATGCGCCAGAACGTGAGAGCCAATGTCGCAGTTTTTTGTTTTTTGTTCGGAAGCCGCAGTGTCCCGGCTATACGTACGTACGTACGTACTCGTAGCGCGTTCGCGGCCCCAGCCCATTTCTTATGGTGTGCGGTTGCGATTGGGCTGTGTGTGCCGTTGCGGAAGAAGGGAGTCGCAACGGGGGCGTCGCTTGGAGACGATGCATGCCCCCCCACCCACACACACACAAAACCTATGCCGAAGACTGATCGCTGCCGTTATTTTGTCTGAAGGCGTTTTTGTGCCGGGGGGTGCTGGATGGTGGAGTCAGCGGCTGTGTTCACTGCTGTAGGTGGCCACGCCAGTGCCACAAGGTGCACGCAGAGCGATAGATCGATCGATCGCCGTAGGGTGCCGCTCGGGTTCGAGAAGCTTACCGGTCCCGGAACATCTCGGACTCGGTTTCCGGCTGTCAGTCCTCTCTTTCTAGCCGACCGCGAATGAATAGCGGGCGGAAGGTTTGTTTGATCCATCCTGGGACCTACTTACCGCCATATCTGCGTTTATTTGCTCTCCCCCCCGAAAGGGGCGCATGGTCAATGGTCTAATGACTTAAGGCAAGCAACAACTGAGTACACCCCCCCCGCTTCCCCCCCACCCCCCGTTTTTGTGTTCGGTCGTCGCACAGCGTTACGTTCAGCGAGGACCGGATGGAGGAGGCGAGCGTGGTGAGGGGACGTTTCCAGCGGTTCCTTGCCCTGGCCGACGCAGCGATAGGCGATGAGATGGAGAGCCGAAGAGCCGGGGCCGGAGCCGGAGCCGGTGCCGAGCGTCGCTGGGGAGACAGGGAGAAGCGGCTTGTCGAGGAGACATCTACGTGCCGCAGGTGAGAGCTTTATTTACCCCCTCGCCTCTCAAAAAGCGCCGACAGTCACTTACTTGCTGCTGGCGTGAAACAGCCGGTGCTGCCATGCGCACACGGCGGGTGGTGTCGCGATTTTCGTTTTGTTTTGGTCAGGCGTTCTTCTTTTGGCTCTCCGTCGCCCGACGAATGGAAAATGTTTGTACCTTTTTTCAAGACATCGGGCGGCGGTTTTTTGGAGTAGAGGCGGATGAAAGTATGTACCAGATATTTTAGCTTTCAAGGCGTTGGGGGGCTGCTTCTGCTTTTTTTTTTGCCCCGCAGAGGGAGCAACGAGAAACGCTTTGTGTGCCGGCGCGACCGCGAGGGAGTGTCCTGTGGCATGTTTTTAAGGGAGGCATACCTATGAGCGTGACCGAGCGTGCGCGTTGCTCTGAGTTTTGGTGGTTAGTGTCCCTAGCGTCGCATCCCCGTTCGCGTGACCCACGGTGCTCCGTCTCGAAAGGGATGCGTGGTCAATGGTCAAATGAGTAAGGGAAGCAACAAATGAGTACCCCCCCCCCCCCCCAGCGGCGGGGTTTCCCCTTATAATGGGGCGTGCTTGTCGGCTGCTTCCGAACAGCGTTTCCATGAGCCCGGCGAAGAAGTGCGAGCTGTTCGAGGAACTTCTTTCAAAGGCGCAATGTTGGTCGTTCTGTTATTTTTGCTTATGGAAACCACCTTGGCGGGCACAAGTAACCCGCCCTCCTCCCCTGTTTTTACTCAGGAGGATAGAACGCAGCCGTAGACTGCCTGGACGCTTATCATCGCAGCAACCCCCCCCCCTCTCGCAACCCTCGGCCCCTATTTATGCACCGCAAAGGCTTCTTAACGCTCTCCCTCCAACGCTTCTGCCGCCACATCCACAGCCGCCGTCAATACCGTTTTTGCCGCCGCGTCCCCCCTCACCTTAAGCCCCTTTCGAGCTACGTAGCTGCGTGTTCTTGGGGACAGACTACTTGAAAATAGAGTGGGGTCATTTCTGCTGTGCAAAAGAAAGGTTAGCCCCCCACCTTCACCCCACCCCACCCCACCCCACCCCACCCCGCCCCCACTTCACCCGACCTCCACCTGCCACCCCACCCTCGCCCCAGCCGTCCACGGCCGATCGGCCCAATCCCCCCCAGGGCCGCCCAGGCGCCGAGTCCGGCATATCCCGCCCTCACCGCCGTCGCTACAAAGGGCCCCACCCCCGCACCCCACCCAACTCCCCACCCTCCACCCCACACAGCGCTCCGCTTTTGCCATCGACGCAGGGAGGTGCGCCTCGCGCTGAGCGACGACTTCGACACCCCCAGGGCGGTGAGGCACTTGGCAGCCCTCTGCGCTCTTGTCTCGAGCCACCTGAACGACATCAAGGGGGGAGCGCTCGCGTTAAGGCCGGTCGTGTCCGCCGCAAATTACGCAGCGGAGTCGCTGGCGCTGCTGGGGGTGGGGAGCAGCGTGGGGCGCGCAGGCGGGGAGTTCGCGCGACGGAAAGAGGGGCTGGCGGGGGGGGGCGAGGGGGGGGGGGGGCGGTTGGGGGGGGGGGGAGGGGGGGCGCTGGAGCGAGGTCGGAGGAAGCGCTGCCGCCCGCGCGAGATGTTATTGCGGCCATGGTGGATTTTCGGAGGCTTGTGCGAAAGCATGTCCTGGAGCGGAACTTGAACAAGAACCTCGCGTCCGCGAAGCTAATGAAAAGGTGATTGCTTTGTGATTTGTTTTTTTGGGGAGCACTCTTATGTATCGGTAAGCTTCCTCCTCGTCTTCCTCATACGCCTCTTCCCTCTCCTCCTCCTCCTCCTCCTCCTCCTCCTCTTTGTGACTGAACAATGGTGGTGTGTGTCACCGCGCGTTGCCGCGGTGTTTGACGGGCAGCACTGAAGTGGTCTACACGCATTGTGTAGAATGCTGCTGATATGTCAGCTTTTTACAGCTTGTTGTGATGCTGCTGCTCGCTGTTACTCGTAGCTGCTACTTCTGCTACGCGTACTGCTTGTTGCTACTACTCCTGCTGCTGCTGCTGCTGCTGCTGCTGCTGCTGCTGCTGCTGCTTGCACTTTTGCTTGCTGTTACCGCTGGTCCATCACATACACGTGTTTTCTGTTATTCACGGTACGTGTCTAACCCTTCACAACCCGTCCCCGCCTGGCGCCCATTGCCACGCTCCGCCTCACGCAGAGACTTGCTGCAGCTCCTAGACTTCACGCGGGACGAAACCCTGCCGCGTCTAGGTGTCCACGTTCACGACGACGCCGATAACGAGTGCATGTGGATGCTGCTCCCTCCGAACCGCCGGCACGGGAAACGAAAGCCAGGCGACGACATCGACCAGGACTCCGCGCAGGAGTCCACCCCGGCTGCCGCGGGTGGGGACACAACGTCGGGGTCCGATGTTGGTGGCCGGGAAGGGGGGGATCGGGCCCCGCTGCCACCGCCCCCGTCGTCGCCGCCGCCGCCGCCGCCACCTGGGACCACCGCTCGTGCCGAGGGCGGTGTTCGTTCTCGTCGGAAGGGAGACTAGCACTCGTGAACACCTATTATAGCGGGCACGAAGCTCTACCGTTGTACGAGCGGAAACGGAACTGAAGAGGGGGGCCGTGATCCGGGTCATTTGTTTTGAGGGCGTGTCGATTTTTTTCGGGCGGGGGAAGGAGGCGCCAGCTCAAGCGCGTCGACGGACTTGATAGCAGTACGTAGTACTAGCCTGCTTGGACGATTGTTTGGGATTTTTTAGGGTGCTGAGGAGAACTTGATGGAAGGGGGAGGGGTGGGGGGGGGGGGGGAGAAAAAAAAAAAAAAAAAAAAAAAAAAGGTCCTGTCGATCGATCTTGCGAAGCTCGTAGCGACGGGCAACTTTTTATTAATTAATGAATGCTTCAGCGCCTGGCAGAAAAAAATGGGTCGCCGGTATAAACCACAAACGATTGACGCATGCTACGATAGAGGTGCACCATGTTTTTTCTGAGCTCCTCACTTAAGGAGCGTCATACCTCACCGAAAATATATATTTTGGAGGAAAGTGAAAGTGCTGCCGGATGAGAAATCTCATGACCGAAGTAAATTCTGAAACATTATTCGTCACAAAAGTGAAAGTCCGACGAATTTGGGTTAAGGAGCCCGATCGTTCAGAAAAAAAATCAGCCAAAAAGTGCTACCTCTACCGTAGCACGCGTCGATTGCAACGATTATCCGTCCAACTATTATTTTGTGTGATCATTTGTTCCTGCTATTTAATGTTGGTCTGAATTGGCCGCCGACTTGTTCAGTCACCGTGTTTGTCCTTTAAGATGTACTCGGATGTATTTTGTTTGTAGCGGTCGACGGAAGTCGTCGATGCAACGGAAAACAGCAAACAAGGAGGCGTGGTAGCCGAACTGTGCAGCGCTTAGACTGGGTTCCGAATGCATCTGCGTAGGAACAGGAACCCCAGAGAGATACAAATTGTCTGTGGTCTCAAAACGATTAATACGACACAGGGGTGGTACGTTTTGTTAGACAATACAGAAAGACTTCGTCATAAAAAAATGAATGAAGATGTAAAAACAAAAAGCAAAGAAAGCGATTACTCCGAACAGTCGAATAGCAAAGAAAAAAAACACCAAGAACGAGTGGAAGGAAAATACCCCTACGAGCCTGAGGCAAGATGGATACGCAACGGGGCAAAACATACATACACACACGCCAGCAACCCAGGTATACTTGGAATGGGAAAAAAAAACGGAAGACCAAGCAACACAAACTGTCGGGGCGTTCCTGCATACGACAAAGAAAATGCACAGAGATACTGCCGTAGTACCCTCTCTCTGTCATTACCCCCCTCTCCCCAAAGTACGCTATCACCTAACCTATTCAAGGTATATATTAATGACATGAGAGTAGCAGTAGAAGCAGCATCGCAGGGGGTCACGGTGGGGGAAGATACGGTGCCGGAATTGATGTTTGCGGATGATTTCGTCTGCATATCAGAAACACCCGAAGGACTGCAGAAATAAATAGAGAAGGCACCAGAGTACGCCAGGAAGTGGAGAGTGACGGCGAACGTAAAAAAGTGCGCAGTAGTTGTATGTAACGAAGATAAGGAGAGTCCGGTAACTTGTAAGTGGAAGTGGGGAGAAGATAAATTACCGATCGTAGACCAGTATACGTACCTTGGCATAGAGATCTCAAAAGATTGCTCTTGGGATGCATACATAAATACAGTAATAGGCAAGGGTAAGGCACACGTAGGCAAGATGGAAGCAGTCCTAACAGACTCGCACCTTGACACTAGAATTAAGAGATGTATACTGATGAATGTGATTGTACCAAAGATAGAATATGCAGGAGAAGTATGGGAAGGGAATGCGAAGCTCGTGAAACAGCTGAAAACAGTACAGATGACAACAGCTAAAAAAGTATTAGGATGCTCAAGTACGACGAGTAATACAGTATTGAGAGCAGAACTGGGAATGTACCCACTTAAGACAAATACGTAAAGACGTGCGTAAGTTGAAATGGCAATATAAAGTAAAGAACATGCCAAATAAGAGGTTGCCAGCCATAGCTGATAAAGCTGTATGGGAGAAAGTAACAAAGGGCGAGCTGGAATAAGGTGGGATAGCGTAGCCGAGAAAGTATGGAAGGATATAGGAAACCAAAAAGAGATGCTGGCCATAGAGAAATTTAGCGGATACAAGACAGAAGTAAAAGAAAGGATGGAAAGAAGGGAAAGGCTAGCGTTAAGAAATAAGGCGGAAGGGGAAGAACACTTGGAGATATACGGGAGTTGAGAGAAGGAATAGGAAGGGAAAAGTATCTGCACGGCCCGATGTACTTCGCGAAAAAGCTGAAATTGCGATTTGGTGTTGGGGACCTGGACCTGCCAGAAAGAAGAAGGAGGTATACCAGTAGCGGGGAGGAGGAGGAAGTAGATACACAAATGTGCCCTTGTGGCAAAGCCATAGAGAGTAGAATTCGCATAGTGGGAGAATGTGAAAGGTACAAGGAGGAAAGGGATGTGTTATAGGAGATGATAAAAATAGGCGAGTGTGACATGGAGCAGTTTAGTACACTATATATTAGCGAGAAAACGATCGCTATCTTAGGAGATAGATGGTGACCACAGGCGACGAAACAGGAAAGGGATAAGATTAGCAAAAAAAAACTTTGTAATATATGGAATCAACAATGAGCGCCCAAGTGTTGGAGGTGTCTCTATTAGGAGTAGGAACGGTGCTCCGTCTCGAAAGGGATGCGTGGTCAATGGTCAAATGACTAAGGCAAGCAACAAATGAGTACGCCCCCCCCCCCCCCCCGAGCCCCCCCCCCCCCCCCCCCTCCCCATTGCCCCCCCACCCCCCAAAACAAACAAAAAATGGCCGAAAAAATTGTCAAAACGCACACTACTATTAATAGTGTTATCTCCGAGGATTTTGTTTTTGACGAAGTCCCCCCTACCTCTCTCTGTGTTATCCCCCGGGGTTTTTTGTTTAGCATCAGCAATTGTTGGTTGTGTAACTATCTCCATGCTTAAAAATCAATATCGTTTCAACTCGACTGGAAAGAGAGGAAGAGCGAAGAGAGATGGAGGGAGGGGGGCATGGACAGCGAGAGGGAGGCAGGGAGGGGGGGGGGGGGGGAGGGTCGGCCACTTGAAAGGAGTCGAGGGGGGCAGAGTGCACCACGAGGAGGGGCAGCAGTGGCCAGCAGTTTTCCCCGTAGTTTTTAAACGTGTGTCCGTGAGATCACAGACGGTCTCTTTCGGATTGGGACTGCTCCTACTTGAGGTGCTCGTATTCTTGTAGAAGAGTTGAAAGCGATACTGGGGCAGTACACAGCCCTGTAAGTGACGGCGCGTTCGACGAAGGAGGAGGGAAACAGCATCACATCACACAGGCGGCCCCAAACGACCCAAGACTTGGCGCACAGATGATCGCTTCTTTCGCCGTCGTGTGCCCACGGCGCCGGGGACGACCTCGGCCGCGCTCGTGTCGCGCCCCTACGGCTGCTCGTGCGGGGGGCACCGGCTAACTGAAAGATGTGTACAAAGTGGATCGTCGTGGTTGTACCGAGGTCTGGAGAGGACCTTCAGTAAATTAGCACAGGAGGATGATAATTAAATGGGCGATAACCAAAAACGGGTATACCCGGTCGGCTTTCACTCAAAAACGGGTATACCCTGGAACCAAGTAAAAAACACACCCAGCGAGCCACGCGATTGGCCAAAACAAAATTGTACCCATTTTTGAGAGATAATGTCCCGGGTACAACTGTAAATGCCTATTATGCTTGGCTTTCAACCGTTTTTGGTTATTAATTTTGCTTAAACCACTTGCCTACAGTGTGCCTCGCTCTCCACTGCGTCTGCGCCCGCTCTTTCGTTGTTTCATTTTGGCCCTTTCATTTTCTTCCAAACCTTTTCACAATTCACTTGAACTCTATTCAACCATTTTACGCATCTGGGCACGTACTTCTTCAGAATGATACGACCATCCACCTATGTATGATATGTTGTCGTATGTATACCCAGCAGTACCAACATACCAGGTACCTGGTATATGTTTTTACTGTAATACGACTGCTTTGCTGTAGTATAGGTTGCATTTCAAGTAGACCCTGAGACCAAGTAAAACACACATTCATTCATGCTTGCCGCCAGAACCCTCGGCCTCTAAATACCCCTGACCCACGGCCCTGCTTCCGATCCCACCCGGACCTGAGCCCTCCAAACATAATGTGGACGCGTTTAAGTATATAGTTGGGCGCCGACAAGTGTGCCTGGTTGTCACTATCCCTCAGAAACGGACACAATGTGGTTTTGGCCAATCTATCCCGTGATGGCTCGTGGGATGTGTTGTTTTGACTCGATTCCATTATGTACCCGTTTTTGACTCCGACCGGAGCGGGTGTACCCGTTTTTGGTTATTGCCCTAATTAAATTGTAGGAAGCCCATCCATGCTGGCATCCTCCAGCAGTTGTGCCGAGGTGATTCGAAAGGATCAGATTCTTCAGCCGTGCGCGCGAATGGAGGTGTTTTTACGGACGGCGAGGAGGGTGGGGGACCACAACAAGCGAGCAAAAAAGCGAGAGGGAGAATTGTTCATTCCGCGTCTGTCTGTCCTCGGAAAGAAAGAAATGGCCGTCCTGACAGACAGACTGCAGCGATAGATCGATGATGAGATGACCTTGGAAAAACGAAACAGAAAAAGGGGACGAAAACTAGAAAAAGAGGAGAAAGAAGAAGAAAAAGAGGACAAAACGTTGACGTTGCATGGATATTACGAGTAGCCACAGCTTCTTTTTCTGGTCCTTCCTCCTCGTCTGATCATCGGGCGAACAGAAGGACCCCCCTTTTTACCCATTACCGCTACTACTACTACTGCGCAATATACCTCGTACTCACTACTATGGATACCAAGTGGATACCTACTCGGTAGCCTAGCGTCTCATCGTCTCCTTACCACCTTCCACGATAATACCTTTCGTAGCGTACAATATATATAGAGCACCACCGAGGGATCGCACGGAGTGATGGCTTGGCTTGAGTGAAGCGCTCACCCCCCCCCCCATCACCACCAGCAGCAGGGGCTAAACCGACAAATATGTCCCCCCCCCCCCCCTCAAAACAAAAGTGCGTTGTGCGCTCTGTCTCCCTCTCATGAAGCGGGAAAAACAAAAGCCTACTAGGAACCATCATACTTTTCTAAAATACCACGCACCGCACCTTCCATCATCAGGAGGTAGGGGTACTACTTGCTTACTGTATTTCTACGAGTACTACCTACGCATACGTACCAGGCAATACCACTCACTCAGTGCTGCTGCTGCTTCGCGGGGCCCCCAAAACAATAATGTTCTTGTTCAAGCCCGTCGCACCGAGAAGACGGCACACCACAAGCAAGGGACAAAAAGGAGGGATAAAGCCAGCCAAAACTTAAAAGCCTAGCCTGTCCTGTCTGTGTCGATATCGACCCAAAATAAAAAAGACCCAAAAGTAACAGGCCTTCATAACGGAGGGGGAAAAAAAAACTAACACGGCTGGCTGTTAATATTAGCTTCCACCCGCCCGCGATTACGACGAACACCCATGGCCACTCGGCCAGGAAGCGCGCCTATCCTAAATACAAAAATACGAAATCTCCTGACGGATCGCGGCGACGGCGGTAAGCATTGTTGGCGGCGGCGGCGACGGTGGCGGCGGTAGTGGCGCTGAGCTAAAGCAGCGCGCGGGTGCTACAATACCGCGCGTTTCCCGAACAGTCGATAAACCCTTCCTTGCCCGGAGTTAGTTACTACTTGCTGCTGCTGTTGCTGCTGTGTAGTTTCGAACTCGTCTCGGCTGTTCTTGCTACACAAAACAAACGCGGCGGTGTGCTACTATGCAACCAACCTTAAAAGAGAAAAGACAAATAGATAGATAGATAGCAGGAGGGTCGTAACCAATCTAATGCGCACGGGCGGGAAAGACGGGTGACGGGCGGGCACATGACATTGTGTTATTTTGTACCCTCTACAAACAAAAACACCGAGCCAAGCGAGGCAACCAGCGCACAAGAAGTGCACACCCACCCGACCCCCCTCCCCTCCCCCTGTTTTCTTTTACCCACCTAGATTGTTTTAAAAAACAGGGGGGGGAAGGGGAAGGGAAAAAGGGGCTCCCTTCCCTTCCCCTCCTCAACACAAAAAGAACTATCAGATGAATTGACGCGATCGAGACCAGATGAAAAGGTTAACAATCCCCCGTCACGCCTTCGCACCCACTATGCCAAGAGAAAAAAAAAGAGCTCTCCTCCTTTTACTATCGAGGAGCTGAAACACAAAAACTGAAAATTTGAAGAGTAGTAGCAGGTATATAGAAGGGTATGAACTATACACCCCATGTGACCGCAGAACTTACCACAAAATACACACGTACTACCGCTATATACGTACGTGGTCCCCTTAGGCCGTCGTAAAATGCACCGCTACCTCCCCCCCCAAACCCCCCCCCCCAACCCCATTCCCCTCGAAAGCTCTCTCGCTCTCCAACAAACGACAATGCTTAGCTTTGCGTACCGCTCTGCTTATATACAACAACCGCAAGAGCGAGTCAGAAGACCGCCAGTCTGACCTTTATTAACCCTCCACCCTCGACGCATAGTGTCCCTCCCGCCAAACCTGGCGCGCGGAATGTAAAGGTAGACTACCTACCTACCTCCGTTTTTTTTTTTTGTTGCTCGTCCGATTTTCCTCATGGCAAAGCGCGACAAAAAACAAGATTTGCCCTGTCGTCGTCGTCGTCGTCGTCTCCCTCCCCCCTCTTCCACGGCGCCATCGTTTCCAACGGAAAAAAAAAAAAAACACCATCCCAAAATTCAACAAAAGCAAAAAACAAAACATCCATGTTTTTTTTTCTCTCTCTTCTCTTTCCTCTCTGAAATAATACAACAAATCAGTTTCCTGATGTGGTCGATTAAGACAGATGTTACCATCAATCACGGCCACTTTTGCGATTCTTGATTTCCAGAAAAGTGTCGTCCCGATCAAAATCCCTGATGACGACGATTCATGTCGACCAAGGATTTTCCACCAATAAAAACACATTCAGATGAAGGAAAAAAATCGACCAATCAGAAAACTGCGGGAAACGATCTTGTCTTTCTGACCAGGCCACAAGAAAAAGGCTCTTTCTTCTTTAGCTGGATGATGCCTGCGTTTTCCAGTGCAGGAGCGTTACGCCACGTCGCGTTGCGGTCGCATCGCAGGGCCAGGGCTGGTTGTGAGGACACACCACAGCAGCTACAAGTAGCAGTAGCTGCGAAAAAAACCTGCACTAGGACAGCCCGCGACTGCTGCGATAACCCCTCCCCCACCCAGCAGCCCAAATATGTTATATATTTATAGGTTGGGTTGGCGTCGGTTGGCAACGACGCTGTAAAACACGCCACTCGCTGCGTGAGCTAGACAACCAGGGTGCCGTTTTTTTTTGTTATTTTTTTTTGGCGGTCACCAAAGCTGGCGGTCGAGTAGATCATTTGTGCGGGGTGGAGAACCTTTGTTCCGCACAAGGGGAATGGTCGTATCACGTAGTGTTAATATGGTAAGGCGTCCGCGAGGCAGTTACATAGTAAAACCCATTGCTGTCTCCGGAAGTGGCCACACCAGAAATTAAATTAACTCATTGAAGCTGTCGTCCATATGCAAGTCCGCCTCAGAGGCGGTTCTTAGCAGGATGCAGCTCACCCTCCATGCGACTCGCCCAATACCAGGCATGGCAGGCTCACGGCCGTACATGGAGACTGCCGCCGCCAATAGCCCGTTCAGGCGTTTGCGCATTGGGGCAGAGCAAGTGTCTGCCTGGTTTTGGTGAAAACCTGCAACGGCGCGTCCGTCCGGGCATTGTAGGAATGCGAGGGGTCCTATTGGTCATATGACCTAGCGGCCGTGCACAACATGAGTACAGCCCCGCCCGCCCCCCCGCCCCCCCCCCCCCCCATCTGAAAGTCTACGAAGGTGTGGGACAACCTGTTGCGTCTCTTCTGATGTACATTCGTAGCAATGTCGCCGGAAGTGCGGCCTTGGAGCACCAAGGCGGCGGGTGGCTGAGCGTGGGAATCGTGGGGCCGGTTGCCTCATGCGAGGGCGTTTAGAGTAGCGGTCGGCGCTGGCCGATGGTGAAGAGGTTTCAGTGTATAAACGGGGGGGGACCTCGCTCTTCGCGCCGGCGATTCTTGCTGCCTGTGTCAGGCTCGTCAAGCTGGCTGGCGTTCCGAGTTCGGCGAGGCGACGGAGAACCGGCGACCTTAGAGCCAAATAATACGCTCGTCAGGTTAATTTTGTGTTTTTTTCAGGCGTGAGTAGCACACGGAGAAAGCGGGTCAGCGCGATGGGATGGCTCTATCTTTGTTACTTTATGGGCTGCTGCCGGATATATGAAT
>MEHQ01002939.1:184689-203661 GCA_008828725.1 Saccharina japonica
TCTGAATCTACGAAGGTGTGGACAACCTGTTCGTCTTCCTGATGACATTCGACTACTTCCAAGTGCCCTTGGAGCACCAGCGGCGGGTGCTGACGTGGGGAATCGTGGGGGCGGTCCTCATGCGAGGCGTTATGATAGCGTTCGGCGTGGCCGTGGTGAAGAGGTTTCAGTGGATAACCCTCGTCTTCGCCGCGATCCTGCTGGTGTCCTCCTACAAGCTGCTCGTCGAGTCCGACGACGAAGACCACGACCTTAGCCAAAATACGCTCGTCAGGTATTTGTTTTTCACGTCACACGGAGAAAGCGGTCACGCGATGGATGCTCTATCTTTGTTACTTTATGCTGCTCGGTAGTATGAATAGTGGCGGTGACGTCGTTTTGAATCTTCAAATATGTGTATAATGCATTCCCCGTGTCTCTCAAGATAGTGTAGTCGCAGAATGTCGCTAGGATGTCGCTCAAGCAGGAGTATTTTGTAATTTGTCGTCAGTTTGTGTGTGTCTGTTGAGGTCGTAGGGAATTTGGAGAATTTTGTACGGTCAGTATATGAAGCTCGGTCGGCGGTCGTAGAACCGGCTTCAGCCAGCTCGAAAGGCGCCCCTATTATTTGGCGTGGTGTCACTTGGAAAGTCGCGTCCGCTCGTTATTATTATTTTCAGAACTGCATAGCTTATCCTACACTAATTCCAAGTAGTTTGTCCCCAAAAACGTGGGACCGGTTCTTAAGGGGTTAATAGTCTACTCGTGTGCACCAACTAGTTTCTGCGACGGCTTTTTACGTAGCAGTAGTAGGAGTAGTAGGAATACGAGACGAGGAGGAGTTTTGCGGGGTGGAGTTGAAACGTTGGTTTGGGGTGTGAAAGAAGAGGCTTCCAAGCAAGCTATCTGGGTTGTGGGCGTTTTTAGTTGGGGGTGCTCGCTCCTGCACGCCGTAAAATGTTACCAGCCTGAACTCCCTGTCTCCGTCTGCAGTGAGCTGCAACTTGTAATTTATTCGCTGCACGTCATGTCATCGACTGGCTGGCTGGCTTCTCCTCTCCCGCATACGCAAACTACACGATCCCCATTCTAGTTCTAAGTAGTGTGTCCTCCAAAACCGTTGGTGCGGTTCTACAGGGGGCATGACCCTTCTGCTGATGCCAGGGTAGGGTGCGTGTATCCCATTTTCATTCCAGGTACGTCGTAGTATGGCCCCCAAATGAAGGGACGGGTCCGAGGATCGCCTCTGTTTTAACTTCAGTCTGTCGATGTTTCCGTGGTGATTTGTCGTCTCCCACCGACCGAACCGCTGTATGCGTACACCTCGTCGTCAAACCCAACACTTTTTCTTTTTTTTTTTACTCCCTTGCGGATCCCCCAGGTTATCGAAGAGGCTTGTCGGGGCCGTGGATGAGTACGACGGCGACCGCTTCTTCACCAAGATCGGCGGCAAAGGGAAGACGGTGGCTACGCCCCTACTGCTCTGCTTGGTGTGCATCGAGCTCAGCGACTTCGTTTTCGCGGTAGATTCCATTCCGGCGGTGCTGGGAGTGAGCCAGGTAAGAAAAAAAAATGCCGATTAGGTGCCCATTTTCCCATTTTTTTCCCATTGGGTCTGTAAGAAGAGGAGGCGGTGTGAATACCGTAACGCCTCCAATATGCCACGCCAGGCACGTTGTATTCGAGGAAAGCCAGAGTGTGATTGCAGGGTGGGTTGGACGCCCATCAAGCCTGTGCTACGTAGCCCCCTTGTCCCTCACGCGCCATAAGTTTTATTATTTTATCGGTAGCGTTTTTCGTCCCAAAAAAATGAAGAATTGTTTTATTGCTCATCGGAAGGTGATACCCTTTGTGGACTGATGTGGGTATGGTGCCGCAGACTCCCACAACGGCTTCTCCTAAAAGCACATGTAGTGGTTCGCGCTCCCGAAAGCTTCACCTGGCCATCTACTCTTATGTTTTTACCCGCCATCTGCAAACCTCATACCGTATATACCTTGTATATACATAGCCGCTCTTTTTTGTCGACAGCTTGAGGGCATGTCGGGGGAGTTGCGTGCGCGCACACTGTTTGCTTATTACGCTTGCCCACATTTGGCTGCTCTATTCTCAACGTCACCAACTGCGCTTGTGAAACGTGCGAGCAATTTTGACGTTTTGTTTCCCGCTGTCCGGGCCTGTCCGCAAAATCCGTCGCCCCGCACAGGATCCCTTCATCGTGTTTTCGAGCAACCTGTTCGCCATCATGGCTTTGCGGAGCATTTACGTCATCATCGCGCAAGCAGTGAGCCAGCTGCCGTACCTCAAGCCTGCCGTGGCTCTGGTGCTCGGGTTCGTTGGCTGCAAGATGCTGCTCGAGTTCGTCCACATCAAAGTCAGCACCGGCGCGAGCTTGCTGGTCGTGCTGTGTCTCATCGGCGGGGGGGTTGGCTTGAGCTTGTTGGCTCGCCGACATCAGGCGCCGGCTGTGCGACATAAGAGAAGACAGAGCGGGGAGGTCCTATCTCCCCGTAGTATTGGGGGGGTGAGAGGGAGCTCTGGTTCGTTCGTTTGAACAAAATACTGGTACTCGTATGAAATACCGCCCCAACAGGGGGACGAAAATAGTATTTTGGGAAGTTTTAGACTTTGTGTAACTGGTGCCAGGTATCATACTCGTACGAGTAAATATTTATTTTTTTGTTTTGGTTAATTCTTTTCAATGCGAATGCATCGACTCGTGGGTAGGTTGTGTCTCTGCTTGCACGTGGAGTTGTCTTGCACGCCAAAACAGCGTAGTTTATGATATGTAGCGCGTTGGTGTGACAATGGGCGTGTGGTGGTATGATGGTTTGTGGGTCGTCAGGCATCGTTTTGAGCTACTCTCATGGGCGTGGCGATTGTGCACGCAGCCTACGCGGTAATTCTGTGCGCCACGGTGATCGGGTGACCTACGTACGTATTGATGTGCTTCTTGGTTAGTAGTGTATCCTCTTCTATTGTTCAGGGAAGTCGTGTCGTCGATGCTGCAGCAGTATACAGCGGGACGAAGCTTTTTGTTTACCTTGCTTGTATGTGGTGGACACTACGCGCTTTAGGGTGGCTGTGTGGTATCAACACTCTTTTGTGATTTGTTGTTGGTGGGTTTGCGGTCTGAATATTTTGAGGAACCTACCTGCCGTTTGGGCACACACGCATGGGACACGGCCTGCATTTTTGGTGTACACACTGGACACGGTTTTTGCTTCAAACCGTCATTGTCTCATTGTTTGTTGTCGTGATATAGGCACCTGTTCTTGCTTGCTCTAGATGCTATTAATAATAGTTATGGTATGTGGCGGTGCTGACGTTGCATTTTCGCCACAATTACGTGCAGTGCTTAAGCACCCCTCCCTGTTGAATAGCTACGATTTTCGGTTTTGTCAGCGGACATCCTGGGCGCATGCCCGGGTTTCCTACGTACGTGGATGCAGATCTTGGGGTTTAACGTAGTATGCTGCTTGCTGCTGTAAGAAACCCGGGGATATACCCCAAGATTTCCCTGACTACCACATATTTCGGTCTGTCTCGTGTCTGATAGGGTGTATGAGTTATCACACGAATGCTCGTGGGGTCAAGAGGTCTTCCTGTAGGCGTGTTGATGTACAGTTGGCAACCATCCACGCTCGCTGACCACCGGCGGCGTCGGTATACATGCCTTGTTAAACAAACTCCAATACGCACACCTAAATTGAGTCGTTAAACAATTGCCATGACGGCTTCGAGAAATAAGGTGTTTTTTTGTCAACACGCATGGCTTAGTTTTTTTCTGAGAACACATCGTGCAGAGCCACGGCGGACGATGTCTGCTCAGCTCTGGTACCAACCGCAGACCGCTGCTACTACTGTACGTAGATATTGGTCATTCCCCAGGGTGCTGAGGTTCTCTGTCGCGGAAAGTTCAAACGTGTTCGTCAGATTCGAAGAAAGCCAGGGGATCTACAGTATAGTATAGTACCGCTACAGATCAATCGGTACTTTTTTCGCTCGTCGCTCTCACTTGCAACTTGCAACACACAACACGTCGTTCATACGTACCTGTTAGTATGTATTTTTTTGCTGTAATTTTTGGTAACCTTCTCGTACGACCGTCTACTAACCTGGCTAGGTAGTTTTGACAGTATATTGGGGAACAGCACGGCAACGCATCATGCATATCTTTGGCGCTGCATGACAGCTATAATAATAATAGCACTCAGGGACACTGCTGCTGGAACGCACGACGGTGTACGTACAGATAGATGCGTTGCTGCATGCAGTAAGAACGTTTCCGTGCCAACATGCACCACTATCATCATCAACGACGCGCATAATTATTATTGCTGCGTGCGCACACACACACACTCACGATGTATGTCTACACAGTATCGCGGTACTACAACAGCAGTAGTAGTAGACGGTGGTAGTACAACTACAGTAACTGGCTGTCATCAAAAACCCTAAAATAACAAACGCGGGACAGCGGTCAGGACAACAAGGAAGGGCGCCCGGAACAACAGTCTTTTTTCAACACCACACTCGAGAAATGGTCAGAACGAATAAACCGGAGAGCGCTGTGATCACAGGAGGACGATCTAGTCTTAGAGAAGAAAATCGTCGTCCTGTGATCAAAGCGCTCCGGTTTGTTTTTCCATCCTGACCTCGAGGAGTGTGGTACTACTATTAATACTACTACTGCTGTTTGTTGTAATAGTATGGTTGGTGTCGAAAAAATACTGTTAATTCGGGACGCCCCTTGTCAGTATTATATTATTCTGCAACGCACATATAACAGCTCGACGGTGCTTCCCTGCCTACAGCGAACGCTTCCTCCACGGCGCGCAGAATTAGTGTACGACTACGTGCAGTACATGGATGGTGTGATGTGGTGTGAATGTATCAGGTCCATTGGGTTCATTTATTTTCAGCAATCCGAAATCGAAACCCCTCGTACGAACAAACTCTACAGCAACAAACGTCAGCAGCAGCAATCATATTATTTTGTAACGCATATCCCTCCCTCCTGGTATGATGCATGCCAGTTCCTGAAGAAGATATTATGATGACTACTCGTACGAGGTACGAGTACAGAGTACGTGTGTATTCGTGTGGCTAAAATCTGCTGCACGCGGCAAGGCCTGACAGCCTCCCGGGACCAAAAAATTAGGATGGTGGTGGTTCTTGTTAGATGGGGGCAGATATGATGCTGCCGTGCTTCGAGTATGCATGGATACGAGTAGGACAATGTGTTTGTTGAGAAACTCAGGAAAAATAACAAAACCGTTGAAGATTTCGAACATTTTTTTGGAGTTCACAACAAGTAAATGGCCAAACGGGTGCCGCCGGCAATCCTCCCCGGGGTACAGTATATCTCCGACTCCGGGAGATCCGACGATCTTCGAAAAACCGGACGTTCTCCAGCGCCATCCCATCACATCAGGATATCAGGGCGGCAGTGGTACACACACGTGGCTTGCAATGCTGCTCCGCGGGGAGAGGCGGCCATCCGCCGTCAAGCCCTTGCTGCGGTATCTCTCGTTGACAGTGATTGCTTTGTTGGTGGGCATTAGCGTTGGGCATGCGATAGATGCTCGTGGCCCAGGAGATGGTTCAAAGTCGGATACGACAGGACGGAGGCGTCGAAATTTGCCCACCGTCGACCCTCCCCGTGGCATTGATGGGGCTGTGGCGCTGGAAGGCAGCATCGGCACGCAGGGCTACGACGACAGCGACAACAACGGCGTCATCAGCAGCAACCAGGGGGAGCTGTGCATGTGCCTTCTCCTTATCGTGCGCGACGAAGAGTCGAACCTCAAGGCCAACCTACCTCTCTGGCGGGATGTAGCTCACTGCTACGTTATAGGCGTGGATGATAGAACAACCGACGGAACCATGCAAGCCATCCACGAAGCTCTGGACGAAGACACACCGAGGTATGATCGTATGTATGTAGGTCAGGTGTGTGCACGACAGGCCCACGTACGTGCTGCTGTTCTTGCTCCCAGCTTGGGACTCATTACTGCTGCTGTGTGTAGCTGGCGACGTGGGGCTTGTTCTGATACGTACCATGGAAAAATGCACGATGCAGCAAAAAAAAAGTTGTACAACTCGTACGTACGAGCTGGGCCAGCCAAAAAAATGTTTTTAAAGCAGATTAGCCATGCCCCGACCAATTTAACGAACTAGGACCTGGAATTTGGACACAGTGTAGATCATGTACTAATCAACACACTTGCCGCCTGCCCTTTTTTTTTTTTTTCCCCTCGAGAGAGATACGACGATCCAAAAATCGAAAAAAATGCAAAAGCGATCAAAACTACTTGGAAAAAAAAAAAATCAAAGAGGGCAGGCGGCAGGTATTTTTGCACGCACGGTTCAAAGACGTGGTGAAAATTTCAGAGTAAAACTCTCGAAATTGGTCGGGGCATGACGGAATTACCATTTTTTCCGTAATTACTTGACTTATATATGGAATCGAGTTTTGGTCATATCTCTTGATGGGTGGCGAATTGGGCAACGAGACTTACATCGATCTTCTCCTTGTGTCTTCAGCATTGTCCCCACCAAATTTCATGTTGATCGAAAATGACATTTTTTATACGAAATTAGAATGAAAAAAATGTTGTTTTCGAGTTTTCGCGGATATCTCGGCGAGATCGAGTCGAGAAAAAAAAATGTATATAATTTTTAAGATACAAAAAAAAATTGCACAAGCACTGCTATGTCAGGGTTGGCGCTTCAAAATTTTGTAGTCTAATTCGCAGTGGTTCACGAGATACTACTTTAGGAAGCTTTGTAGGTTTCTTGGCTGGCCCAGCTCGTACGGATTTTGGGTTGCTGTGATTGCAAAAGATATTCGTGCTCGTAAAAAACTCATCGTTGCGCGTTGTACTGCTGTTGTATCATATATACTACTTCGCCATCGACCAACGGCCCACACTGTGCTTCTGGGGGGTCGGCCCAGAAAAGGGAGTAGGCGGCGTCATGAGGATACGGATACTGTACGTATAGCTACAGCATACGTAGCGGTACGTAGTACATGCCCCCCGAAGAATGTCCATCGTTGTACCGAAATACCACCATGTATGTACCGAAATGTAAGTACTTTTTTCGTATGAATATTTCATTAAAACGGTTATTATATTTAGGGACAGAGTGACACATGATTGTAAATACCGTCACCCTGGGTACAGCGGGTACCCCGATTGAACAGCGCCCAAGATAAGAGCATTCCCCTTAAGAACTGGTCCCACGTTTTTGGGGACAAACTACTTGGAATTGGTGTGGGACACGTTCTACAGTTCTGAACGGGTTAAGAGCGGTGAAAGCAGCATGTCTCGCCTATACTAAAAGCTATATATTGCTCACTACAGATAAGAGCAATGCGTAGTTAAGAGCGCTTGTTTTGGCTCAAGATTGTCACGGGGCACTCTTAAATCGGGGTACCCACTGCTGTATTGTTATCAATCAGCAAACGAGAAGATCGACACCATTTATTGTGGATTAATGCTGTACGGGGATAACGAGATCCGCATGTTTGGAATCGCTTCAGTGCAGGCAGTTGTCTGTAAGAAGCAACGGCGAAGAAGAGCTCTTGCGATGCCCTTCCAGTCTCCTATCCAACAACGCGGTGACGGTCCACACATCAGACGTATCAGATTCATCTCCATTAATTTCATTATCTAGAGTTTCGAGGCAGGTAGTATAGATCCCTGGCCTACATCTTGATCTGTACGATATCAAGCATGCTTGCCGAGTGGGATATGTGTGATACGCCTCTTGCGCACATGTTTGTTTGGCGGGATCTGTGTGATAACGGTTCTTGTCAAATATCCCAGAAAGGAAAATACTTCGTGTAAGATCTAAATAGATGATCAACTGTACCGTGGATCGTGATCTACTCGATGTGTGGTAACATCCTGCACCCCCCCCGCGCCATGACACGCCTGCGCATACATACGTACTCGTACTGTTGGCAGGTTTGTGTTCCGTTTCACGTTTGAGGACTTTTCACAGGCGCGCAACACCGTCTTGCGCTCAACCTGGCAAAACTTCCCCCAGGCGTCTCACATCCTGATTGCCGACGCCGACTGGAGGCCAACCCTGGCTACGGTGGACTTGTCCGAGTTGGACTTCCATCATCGCTCCTTCCACTTTCTTGTCTGGGACCACACCGGACACACTACCCGATTGGTGGGTTGGCTGCTGCGTCGCGACGAGCGCTATCGTTTCAAGTACAGGTGAGGTCGCCCATTACGCCCGCTCAGTCCCACGTTTTTTTACCCGGCGTGCGTGCTAGGATCTGAGACAACGTATTTTCATTTCAACGCTTGGTGAACGTGATCGAGGCTCTGGGGTGTGTCAGGTCCTACGCAGTTAGGCAAGGTAAACAGCACTCATGATCATCGTGGTTGAAAGTATACTTTCGTGTTGGATTATATCGGAGTGAAGAGGAGTCCGCCTGGGACATCGGTCGTCGGTCGTCGTGAGAGTCACACCCAGTACCTTAAATTCCCTCGGAATAAACAAGCCTTCTACCATAAATATACGTACTCACTGTGCGATGCTGACAGCTGTACTCCGAGCATATTCAACAACCCCCCTGATCGGTGCACCGATCAGGGGGGCTGTTGAATATGCTCGGAGTACAGCTGTCAGTATCGCACAGTCATGTACGGTGGAATACGTATGTATATGCATGGTAGAAGTAGCCATGCACATATAAAGAAGGTACAATCCACGTGGGAACCCTTCTGACAACGCACAAATCAAACATGCCAAAACCAAATAAAATAGAACGGCGTTAATGAACTGCAACAGCCCCCTTATTAGAACCCCTCTTTCAAGAACGTCGGTGTACCGTCATATTTGCCAGGGTAAAACGACAAGTATTAAAGTACTTAATCTCAACACCAAAACTTATTAACTGCCGATGATAAACGGCAATAATTTAACCAACAACAACAACAATCTCTTTCAACTCCAAAACTAAATATCTTAAGTCAATACTACCGTAAGTCTCCCAAAATACCAAACTTTTCAAATACTTCCACATTCATGTCAATGTTTGGATTACCTATCTGACACGTCAACTAAATCTCACTCGGACGTGATGCTAATGATCCCCCCCAAGTCACATGTTTTCTGTTTTCCTAAAACATTCCCCGAAAAGAAATAATTACCCCATTCAAATCACCTGTATTCATCCATTTCGATTCAAAGTAAACCTGCCGTAGATCTCCATTCATGTCAAAACAGCATCAAACCCACCGCATGCTCATGACAAAGTGGCAGTGGAACTAGAACGCTTCCGTGCTTAACGGTTTCGTCGAGAAATCATCATGTTACTACGTCGACTGCACGTGCGTAATGGAGATCGCTCGCGAGATTGGTAGGAATGCCATCAAGGATGGACGATCAATCCTGCTCAATAGGTTGGACGAACAGTCCCGTTCGCTGCATCTATAGTGTAGTACTTTCAATAGACAGTCTTGCGCTTTTTTCGGACGTGTCGATGGCGGAGCTCCCAGGCTCCTTCCCGACCTCTGCACTGCCGCCTCTCCAAGAGACTCGCTCTCTCTCTCGAGTTCCTCTGCCCTAGCTTGCAGCGAGCGGGATTATCCGTCCAACCTTGCTTGCATTGAGCGGGATACCATAAGTCGTCTAACTTTGCTTGCATTTCTGTTAAGGTCGCTTCCATAAACTCCTCCATATTTTCTAGATGGGGATCGCTCTAATCGCCTCCTAAATAGAGCAGCGGTTAGAGTGATCCCCATCTCGCCAATGGAGGAAAGTATGGAAGCGAGATTGGCAGAAATACAAGCGAAGTTGGGCGAGCAATCCCGCTCAATGCAAGCAAGGTTGGACGAACAATCCCACTCGGGGCAAGCTAGGACAGAGGAACTGGAGAAGAAGAGCGCCTCTCGGAAAGGCGACAGTGCAGAGGCCGGTAAATAACCTGGGAGCCCCGCCATCGCCGCGTCCGATAGAACGCAAGATTACTTGTTGAACCCGTTTGTCCGAAAGTGTAACTAGCTTGCAGCGAGCGGGGTTGTTCGTCCAACCTTGCTTGCATTGAGCGGGATTGCTCGTCCAACTTTGCGTGCATTTCTGCCAATCCCACTCCCATACTTTCCTTCATATTTGCGAGGTGGGAGTCACTCTAACCGCTGTCCCTAGCCCATAGAGCGTTGACTGATAACACTACGAGATCAAGGCTCTGGGGCTTGATGGGTCTTACGTAATGAGCCGAGGCAAACAGGTAAACAACACTAATGATCATGGTTGGAGGGACCCTCGTGCTGGATTATATCGGAGTGAAGACGAATCCAAATGGGGCATCGGTCATCGGTTGTCGTGACAGTTACACCCAGTACCTAAATACCCACGGAACAAACAAGCCTTCTACCCTACATATACGTATTCCGCCGAATATGACTGCGCGATACTCACATCGGTACTCCGAGTATCTTCAACACAACGTGTACTCTTCCTTCTTGTCGGTACTTTAACCGTGCACGGTGCGTGCGTGGTACCACCTGAAATAATACAATGTCATGCAAGTGTTTCTCTTGCAGGCAAATGCAAACGGTAGTGCAACGCAAATATATAGCATTGGCCTGATTTTCCCCTTGCTGGTCACCTTTAATGTTTGCCCCGTACCAGGTATGTGTATGTTTCTTGATGTTCTGCCTTCCGTTATTTACGGCACCATCAACACACCCACAGCAAGAGTGTCCGTCCTGATTATCCATCCTACCCGTAGAGAGATACTGGTATAGTGTTTCTCGTTCAATAGACAAATGCTAGCCAAATGCTAATATTGACTTGCGAAGTATCGAGGGGTAATTGGCGCACCATGATTCAACGAAGAGGCCTTGCAAGGCAGACAGACCACAAGGCCGCAAGGCAGACCACGGGTCGAACCTTATGACAGTACGGCGCAAGGAGAGTTGCGTCATTTCATATGGTCTGTCAATCCGAAGAAGGCATCTCGTGGCAATACGGACGATGCTTATTAATAGGCCGATAACAAAAAATGCATAAAGATTAAGACAACGTCGGAGAAGGATACTGGCTTTTTTTCGGCTGAAAAAAGTACCACAATATGGATCTACATACCGAAAATACTGTCAACAACATACCTGCCAAACACACGCCAACTCTATCTACGTGGTCAGGGTTCACGAAACTCTGGACAGAAGCGTTGCAGATACCGAACCAGGGAAGCTGTTGGGATGGGAGGTGCGGGTGGTCGAGAGCGATACCAGCTGGCACGCCGCTCTTCACGGGCACAGTCGAACGGCAGAGGTGCGTTGAAATGGGACGGATTTTTTTTCACCAGCGTGATAATCACTGAACCTCAGCTTGTTGAATCTCTGTGCATAGCCACCGAAGCCTGAAAGTCTGGGACAGACCAGGCCAGGCGATTGGCAACAGGGCTGGGTCGAGTGTTCACCCCCTGCCGGTTAGAAGGGATAGCCTGCTAGTCTACTTCGTCGGCGCTGGTAGTGCTATATGAAGAGGAGGTGTTGTACATAGCTTGCGGAAGACCAGCGAGCGGCGTTTGGGGTGCTCATATACCACGTGATTCAGTGTTGGGAATTGCTCCACGGCCGCACCTGTAGCACGAAAAGAGCCCCTCGTTCGCTCGACGGCACGCGGTCGACGAATCAACCACTATGTACTGATGTGTCACCGGTGCCGCATGAAATCAAACGCACAGCGGAAACATTGCTTCCTCCGCTATAGATAGTATAAAACCTGTTTGTATGCGCGCCCCTCTTTTACTATATTAGCGGTTCCTGTTCGACCTCGGACTTTTGGAGCTGGACTACGCAGACGACCCGACCGATCTGCACACGCTGTTTTACCTCGGTGAGAAGTACAGAGTTACACGTCATCGTGTGTTGGTGCTCGCTTTCAGTCACTACTGCAGTATATAGGTAAGTGAAGCAAGGCTGCCTGATACAAGCCGTAGGCCGTGTGCGGTCTCAGGGGAAAAAAAAAACGAAATCCCGCCGCACTAAAAATATATAGAATTAAAAAACAGCAGCACGGCGACCGCGGCTAAGTCGAGACGGCATGCGACGAGCCAAGTCCCACGCGTTCGCCCAAACTCGCCCGCTTTTGCAGATGCCGGGTTTGTGGAAATCGGTCACGTACAACTCTTTGCAAGAAGTGATATAGACCATAGACAGACCGTACACAACAGACAGACAGACAGACAGACAGACAGACAGGCTGTATTTAAAACAATGGAAGCCTGTACGCACGCCGCAATGAAGAGGTTTTTTTTTCTTCTAGGAGAAAGCAGCCACACATTGTCAATGTCGGCATGTATTACTACAATAGTGTAGTGTTGCCGTGCAATTGATCGCGGGGAAAAATACCTTATATATCAGTACATGTTATGGCATGGTTTCGGGTGTCGATTGAGACAAATGTGATAGCCCTCTCGATTTCATGACCCTCAAAATCATTTTGAACATCTGGAATGACCCGGCCACATAAAAACCACGAACCAAGTAAGCACACAGCACACGGGGGCGAACGGACGCGCAGGGGGGAGGATGGCGTAGTTGAACGCCTTCGTAAAATGAAGAGACGGGCGGGAGGGCCTCAGGTCGGTTCCATCACGCCCCATATCACGTGGTAAATCAAAACGTTGGGGCAGGTCGCTATGAAAGCTGCTTCGCTGGTGTTGGCACGCACCAAGATAAAAAAAAAACTGACAGAATTTCGCTCTCGTTTCTCCCCTACAAGGTATTACGACGTACGCGTACATGGAAACGTTAATCGGCAAGGGCACCCATGACAGAACCAGCGAGTTGGAGGCCCTCATTGCGAATGGGATGTTCTACTTTCAGCAGGCCGTCGATCTGTACGGCGAAACGGGGAATCTCGACGTGAGCTCGTTGTTGCGCCGGCGATTGTTGGCAGGATCGGGAAACCAGCGCGATATAAAGACATAGCTTGATCGACCCGAAAATCTGAACGTTTTTTTGTCTTCTCGAATTGTTTAAAGCACACGGCGCGGGGGGGGGGGGGGGGGGGGCCGGGGGGCACGACGTTACTCCCGAATCTCCCATAGACTAAAACCGTACTGCTTCATTCGTGAATACCCCGTAGGAGACAAAGCAGCTCAAATGTTAATCGTCGATGTACGATAGCGTCGTCATGAATACAGTCGTTGTCGTCAATGTCGCCAACGCACGGCTTAATTTCACCAACAGAGGTACTCGTAGTGACGACCGTTGAACAATCCGTCCGCTCTCCTTCAACCCTAAAAAGCAAACAATCTGCCTGCAAGAAACTGTTTTTGACCGTGAAGACTGCGAGAACACGAAACCATCAGCCTCTTTCTTCCCTCTCTACGTGTATACCATACCCTCGCCGTTTTGCTGTGGTGTCGGAAACAAACGCAGTATGTGTGGTCGAGCATTCGTTGGCTGGCGTATGGCTACCACTACTTCATGGGCGACACACAGGAGGCGGAGAGGTTGTACCTGCAATGCATCGACTACGACCCGAGCCGCGTGGACTGCATCGTATTTCTCAGCCGCGTGCATTTAAACAGTGAGTTGCTTCCCCCTCCACATTAAGAAAACGTACCACTACCAGGTGCTTCGACTGTTCGTCGCTGAACTTCCAGACTATCCAAGTCACTCCACGAGCGTAGGCTATGCACCACAAGCACAGGAATAGCGCATGCAGACGTTAGGGGTTGTAACACGGCTACTGTCTAGTGAGGATCGGAGAGCCATCTAGACATTGGGGGTTACAACGAGGCCTCTTTGCCTGTGGGGCCGGAGAGCTGGCGGCTCACCCCTCCTCCGCTCGCTCACGGACAAACCCGTGGTGTCTCGAGGGACCAGCCGAATTCACCGCAAAATCTCCGGTTTGGTGCCGCGAAGCAAAATCTTGCAAGGCAGGTTTCAGCATCGATTCCGTGACGGTTGGGTTAAACGGGCTTGTTGTCGGTGAAAAAATGCGCATTTGGGTCGATTGGTATAATGGTGCTATTTTTAACATTTCCCCGCCCAAACAGCTGTGCGTGTACTTCGAAGAGGGGGTCCGTGATCATGTCTGTGTCAAGCTGGTTGCAAATTGGTGCTGCGTCCACGTGAGCTGAACCTGATTGGCCTCGCGATTTGTTTGTTCACAGGTGGGAACCTCTTCGCCGCGTGGCACCAGGCGAAAGAGGGGCTTATTCACCAATCCACGCAGTACCGCCCGGTCGACTACTTTTACATCTACGAGTGCTTCGCGCCAATCCAGGTGTGGGGGTATGAACGGCGAAACCTCTCCGCATAACGTAATATTCCTACCGTTTCAAGATGGCTCAGCACAACAATGGTTACAGTGCTCCATGTAGCACGTACGTAGGGAGGTGCTTGGGGCCGACAGCGGGAAACAACTTAGGGCCGCAGGGCAACCTCAACGAAAAAGTGACAAGTGTCTCCGGCGCGTTCTTTAATGGCAGAAGCTTCGAAATTGACTGGTTTTACGTACAAACCGTGGACTTCGCATGCAGGCACTTTGGTTTTCCGGCGGCGTCGTCCTTCAACGTAAACTGAGGTGGCACGGAGCTGCGTTTACGCACTTCCTCACTTGGAAAACCCGGGGGTGTACTCATAACTTCTCCTGACGACCACTAAAAATAATTGATCCTTGCGCAACACCCTGACCAGCCCCACCACCTCCCGACGAACCGCATTCGCGCTTGGATGGTCGCTTCTCGAAGGCGGCGACCGTGATCTCCAAGAGAATATTGGCCGACAGCATCGGCGGGGATTCGCTCGAAGGGCTGCTCACGCTGGGGGCATACCTGATCCGACACCACCGCGACCACTGCAAGCACGGTGTCCTGGTGGACACTCCCGAGGATATTGATAACCTCGAGTCGTGGTTCACGGCCGCTGCCCGACAGGAAGGTATGCACCTGGTTCATAGTACGCCTTTCGCGACGTGTGGGCTTTGTTGGACATCGTGTGATAGAACCTACGGAAACAGCGCAACCTTTTCGTGCGGCTGGATGCGCCGAAGAACTTCACGGCATGCTGGAGAGGGTTGAGCCTAGCGCACCCCTCCTTCATTTCGATTGAGGACGATTTGGAGGTCAAATCATAGCCGTGCAGTTGCCGTGCTCCCCCGGAAACTACTAGGAATAACCAGCCATTACTTTGATATTGATATACCCCTCTTGTATTACGACCCTGCAGGTGATGCTGTAGTTGAAGAACGCGCGTAAAACTTAGGGCTAGACACGAAAAAGCTTCTTCTACTGCAGACTGCAATGGCAGACACATGGATACTCCCACCGTAGCTCAAAACTCATCAAGTACCGCAGGGTTGTCTCTCTGCCCCCGACGTGTCTGATATGATACGCCTATACGAGTAGCCATTTCCTACAAGCTTGTTTGCCCCTCCACCAAAAGCCACCGGTTTCTCCTGAACACGCTACTTATTGCCACAACCTTTATCGTTCTTCTTGCTACGACACCAATTAAAAGCTTAGCTTTGTACTTTGCGGTCGAGCGGCGAGCTTGTCAATACAAAGTTTCGAAAAACAAATACCTGGTACGCTCTTTTCCATGCCAACCGATTTCCGTATTTCAGGAGTGGACGTGGCGGAAACAAAGCACCGTACTCTACAAGTCGACGAGGTGTCCTTGCTCAAGGTGCTGCTCAGCAAGTGGGGAACGGGTAAAAAGGCTGTGGAGTACACCAAGAGAGTGCCAACCCCCGTTCAAGAAGCCCCAGAAAACCCTGAAGATGATATCGTCGACGACGCCTTCGCAGATCTTCCCGGCGTGAGCAAGGTAGAAGATAGACCCGCGTCGGTACCAACATTAGACTCTCCACGTGAGGCAGCTTCAGATTCTCCACGTGAGACAAACATGGGGGGTGGGGGAAAGGTCACTAGCCCAGAAGGCGCGCCGAGCCCGCCCCTGACGAGTGGTGCAAGCTGCGCGAGCATTGCGCAAGAGGCTAGAGAACGACTGCTGGATCCCGACAGCCGAGAAGGATCCGATTCGAAAAAGGCAAACCGTGGCGTTCTGGCGCCTGCAAGTATGGCACAGATCAACGATGCGATGGTTGCTGCAAAAACAGCCTCGGCGGCGGCGGCGGAGGCGGGAGGTGACGGGGCGGGTCCGTTCCGGGCACTGGTATTCGGGGGTGCCGGCGGGGGTCGGGAAGGGCTCGACTACGAGGAGCTGCTGCAAGTCGTCTCCTTGCTGGTCCAGTTACCCTCGTCATCGCGCGGCTTGGACGTTACCTACGCGCATTCCGACCGTCCAACCCTGGAGGCAGCACGAGCGGTGGCCTCTGGCTGTCCGAAAGAGCTCGGCATTTCCGACGGTGTCCTTCACTTCGTGCTTTCGACGTTCGATGACTTCCTCGACACAACGATCAGCCAAAAGTTTGACTACGTGGATTTGGGGGGTCCTCTCTCTCGAGGCGGCGGCGGCAGCGGCGTCGGCCGTCACGACCGGAACGATGACAGCGGGGTGGGCGAAACCTCGGTGCTCAGTGTCGACACATTGAGACGCCTTGGGCCCAAGCTCACTCCGGGGGCGTGTGTAAGATTGTGGGCCTTCGCCGCAAACCCTATCACAGCGGCCATGTTCCGAGTCGCCGCGAGACGAACAGCCTCGAGCGGCGGAACAATGGAGGAGGCGTCTTCTCGCGTCGCCGAGCGGGAACATACCGCCAGTTTACTGGGCAAGGTCCTGCGCACATCGTTCGATATCGGACATGACCGACCACGGGGAGGACTTGCCTGGGATGTCGAGGTGACAGCAAGCGATACGTTTGGTATTGGCACTGCAACAGAGGAGGGCGGGTTCGTGCCGGCGAACGAATCGGTGAAACCAGAACTCGAGCGGGCTAGAGCGACGGAAGAGGCATGGGTACGCCAGGTGCTGGCCGGTGGGGACAGGCTGGGGCTCTCGGACATCGACGAGGTGCTGACGGAGGGCGGGTTCGAGTTGACATTCCTGCTAGGGAAAGGCGTGTCGCGGCTGGAGAACGGGGTGGCTGGGGCGCGAGACCTTTCGGCAATGGAACTTCTCGAGGAAGGAATGGCCCAGTGGGAGATTGCCGACTTCGCAGACTCTCTCGCGGCAACGCCTAGGCTGGTGAACCAGGTCCTCGCTGTCTGGCGCGGCGGTTAGTCGCAGTCTGGGTCCAAACCCACCGCCTCAGGCAAGCGGGAAGCATTTCGTCAATAACAGCAGCGTGCTTTTAGATCGCGAAAGAGCTGTACACAGATACCGTGCCGTTGCGGCCGAGCACGCCATCGGTTCTATATAGGTGTGACGTTTGAGTCACGACCGTTTCGTCGACGTGCAGATATACGAAGTATGTTGGTGTTGCGCGCGATGGTGCTTGTGGTGTGTAAGTTATTGGCAGCCCGACCGCGTCGATTGGCCGGTGATATCATAGCACAGTCCAGTTTTTTTTGTGTTTTGATCGTTTGGTGTCGCCAACGTTATAGTGTAAGGCGACAGCCTTCGGGAGTACCACTAGGAAGCCCAGTTTGTGTAAAAATAATATTATTGCCTGCGTGCATAAACCCATAATAAACGGAATGTGGGACACGCCAACAGGAATAGACGTTACAGCTAGATTCCAAGTATCATAGAGTCTATCTACCTGTCCGCCCAAAATATACGGTAACCGTTAACTGCGCCCACCCACCAAAAAATATGCCATCACTCTGGCCGTGGGAAAATTATCCCCGCTTGTCCTCTGACGATGTGAATATGTGAAGCTAAACAGGTACTCGCAGAATATCGATCGATCACCCAGCCCAGGGTAAGCCTTATACCCTCCCTTCCACCCCCGCCTTCTGACCGACCGCATTGTTGAGGAAACGCGATATTCGTCATATGGGCGGGGCCGCGCCGATGTACGTCGACTTTTTTTCTGGATGCATGTTGCAGCTTTAACCAAGCAAGGCTGCTGTTTGTTGTTGCTGCCATGGCTCACAGCGATGCGCACGGAATCTCGTGAAGATGATCGATTATGACATTTGGAGCTCCGATAGCTACATCCTCATCACGAAGAGAGCTCTGGCGACAGAGGGGACCCAACCATCATCCATCATCCAATTTCTCTTCCCCTTTGAAACGCGTTAATACTACAGTAGTAGCGGAGGACTTTCCGCGCCGCATCCCCTCCCCTTTGCCTTACCGCCACTTACAAAAATATTGTGCATTTTACAACTAAACCTAGGCTCGTCTCGTGTGCATCTGGTGCCCAAAGCTACGCACTTGCTTAAAGCCGTGGCCGTGTACAACTCCACCGTCTGCAAACAAGCGAGCTAGCGGTACCACAACTACTTTATTTCTCGGGACGAAAACGTACGGAACGGACACTCCACCCCGAGCAAACGCAAGGACCCACACACATCTCGAACGAACCGCAAACAATCCCCAATGGCTACCGTATCATTATACGCATATTTCTAGATCCCAAATTCCGAAAGACTCCACCGGCGACAGATTATCCTGCGGTATACCCTGGTACCAGGTACATACATTAACAGGACGAGGGGAAGGGTTCAATCATTAAGGGCTGCTGGGGATGGCGACGAGGTGGTCGGCGCCGATGCTGCTGCTGCCGTCGCCGCCTCGGGGTGTTCTCTTAACCATTTCGGAGAGTAGGTCACAGGCAGCAGGTCGAAAAGGCCGGCCTCGGCAATGTCGTTTTGCGTCACACCTGTCGAGGGCAGAGGGGCAGAACAAGGAGAGCACCACTATTTTGGTAGTGGCATTTAAGAAAGCAGGAAATTTGGCCCCGGGGGCAGGGGCGTCCAGAAAAAAGAGAAAACGACACACCACACCCCCAGAGGTCGGAATAGAAAACCGTTGCAACCGTTGTGATTACATGATGAAATAAGAAAATGGGAAAAAAAAATTATCCTTATTTTCATTTTTTTTCACTTGGTTTTAGTAACCCCCCCCCCCCCCCCAGCCCCTAACGAAC
>MEHQ01002939.1:230167-260624 GCA_008828725.1 Saccharina japonica
GTTTGGCCACGGGAGTTGCATTTATAGGAAGGCCTACAAATATTATGCCATAAATGTATAGCAAAACTAGTATCAACGCTTGTGTATGGGGCTGGCTGGCTGGATGGCATCGCAGACTACATCAAGAAGAATGGTATCAAATAATGCCTTCTCCGCTGGAAACTTCTTGGGGAGGGAGTTTCGGTGGAGGGGAGACCTTGACGGGAAACTTCGCGAGAAATACGAGGCTTCTCCATGGCACAAAACAAAGATCCAAGACGGTTTTGTACAGCTATGAGTAGGTTCGATTTCACGACCAACAACTAACGACTAATTGGTAGGTGCCATTAGCCAACTACCAGGAAACTGGCTTTTTAGTCGCTCAAGGCCGGCGAAGCCAGCTGATAGCCAGCCGACTTGCCAACTTAAATCAGGCGAGCCGAATCAGCCCATCCCGGCCGAGGGGGGGAGCGCCCAAAATATATAAAAAACCGCTCCGTATTCAACAATCCTTCCTATATATACATATATTCAAGTACATGTGTAAGCCCAATAAGTCGGATAGTCGGCACCTTCAGAAAACGACTTTTTAAGGGGGACCTATGAGCAAATAGGACCAAATATTGTTATTAATAGTAACATTAAGGAAACAGTAGATTGTTTGTGTACTCGTAGGTCCCAATCTACTCTATTAATAATTAATAGGTCCCGCATAATAATATTACTACGAGTTTTAATAACTATTACTCGTAGTCCGACTATGATACTGCTGGAATACTCGTATTTATGTATTTATAAGTACTATTGGTGACGTACTCAAGTAATGCCGACTCGCAGCTCTACGTAAGTTTTTTATGTCACGGAGTGATTGCCGCGACCATCAACCATTGGACGCTCGGCACATGGTATGGAAACATGGAAACAGGAGTACATCATACAATCCATTAGCTCGGATCTTCAAGGCATGATTTTGTCTTGAAAATTGTGTACCTGTGGTCCGCATATCGTAATTGTGGTCCGCGCTCGGAATATTCTCGCAATTTTCTCGCTAGATGCAAAAGCGGCGCAGCCGCGTTTCTCGCCCGTTTCTGGTCCGTTTTGGGTCCGGTTTGTGTCAGGGTTAGGGTTAGGGTTAGGGGTTGGGTTGGGTCTACGCCCGTGCCTTGATCCCACCAGGAAGTGCTTCCTAGCTCGCAAAGCAATGCGAGAAGTGAACAGCCCGCCCCTAGGACGATCCGAGCTAATGCATTGTATAAGGGGCTCAAACAGGAAGCGCGGACAGACGATGGCGGCGGTGGTATGACATATAATATGACATATGACTGACATGGTGTATGCGTGTATACGAAGCAGCAACCGCAGCAGAATCATCCCATTGGACGAGCAAAAACCGCGATCCTCTCGTCGGTCGGGTCACAAACTCAAGCCAAAAAGATGAAGGTACATATAATACTATGTATATAAAAACATCATATGTATCGTATCATATTAAAAAATTAAACGTATCATACGTATGTACACTCCGGAGTATATATACCTGGTATTCAAGTACCAAGTCATACTGATTGGTATGATAATTCTGTCGTCAGGTTTTACACGAGAGAGCTGCAGCATTATATAGTAGTACACGAGGGATTGGATATCGATTTACGAGTACGGGCTGTGTACTGATATTCGCGTTGAGAGGCGTTAAGAGATACATCAGCAGCAGCCTCAAGAGATAGTAAAAAGATAATCACACCAACCATGTGAAAAAAGAAAGAACTCCTCCACTCCCACCCCGGACGTTCTATTTCCCATCCCATTCATACATACCAAGTATGCAGCAGGGTTAATGCTTAGGCTTCTGGCACGTGGTGCGCTACCGTAGGCCTTGCGGCTCCGCCCACCGAGAGGCCTCTCCGAGGGCCGCCGGAGGCCAAAAAAAATGGACATTATATGCGTAAAAAATGCATAAATATACTCAAAATGTGCGTTTTTACACGCTCCTTTTACCCTCTCGTAGTAGGCGGGTATGATATCAGGCTCCTTTTATAGCGTAAAGAAACACTATAACATACTGGTACGAAGGCAAAAAACAAACAAACAAACAAACAAACAAACAAATAAACGAAAACGAAGTGAAACGGACCCAAAAATATTTTCCGCCTTCTCGTACGGCGAAATGACCGACAAAAAAAAACATTTTTTTCGCGTACGTAAAATATACTGGTATACGGCGAAAAGGAACCCCCCAAAAAAATCGGCTTCGGCGAAAAGGGGGGCACACAAATATTTTCGCCTGCGGCCAAAACAAGTGGCGAAAATAAGTGCGGCACCAAAAAACGAAGGTGTTGCGGCAAAAGCCGGACACCGACTCTTTCGACTCCACTACATGGCGCGCTAGGCGGAATTCCGGCGAAAAAAGTGCGCCAGCGCACCGCGGCACTCCTTACTATTATTAAGCGTAACTCTGATCTGAAGCACAGCAGCAGTAGTATTGATACTGCTTTGTAGTAGAGTTCACCAGCTATTCGACACTACTATGGTTGGCATACTCTCACGTACGAGTACGAGACAACAGGAACTGACTACGCGTAATGCCAATCAATGCTTGATTGGGTCTGATTAGCGTTCGAGGGTTACGTAGACATGTAGGGTTACTGCTGTTGCATTCATACATTAATAGCTATATTTGAGTGTTTTGCGTTAAAATAAAATGGACAAAATTATTTTCTGACAAATTATCCCGAGGGCTGAAATATGAATGTGATTTTGGAAAAAAACAAAACGGAAAAAAAGCAATAGAAAATAAACGATCGCTACTTGTTACTTTTGCCTTTTGCCCTTCTTTTTAAAAATATTGTTACTCATCAATACTATGATCGGTAGCTAATGTTCGGTCTACGAATACCCCGAAAAAAATCCCAGGCCTTTTCCATCTCCAGACACAACACAGCCAAAAGAGAGCAACAGACTCCCTCTAGACAAGCAACGCTGAGCATCTATCTTGACAATAACTCTAAGGCGAGATGACCTCCGTCTTTAGGACGGAGGCCCGAAACATGAGCTGGTCCATGGTCCATGGGAGTATGAGGCGGACGAGCGGCGTGGGATTGTTTAGTCGGGCCGCCAGCCAGCCAGCCAATACTCAGGCATGTTCTGTACCGAGTGCTTGCAGCAGCCGTCTTCTTCTCGTCAAGGCATGATCGAGCCGCACACAGCTCCTGGGACAAGCATTTTTCAAACCCACCACCGCGGCAACTGCTGCAGCAGCAGCACGGCGGTGTGATGTTGCCGTGGTCTAATGTGCCCAGCGAGCTTCGAGCATAGGGTTCCAGCGCGGTAGCACAAGTAGGCTACGTACTTCAGCAGGGCGCAGCTGCTGTAGATGCCTCGAAGCTGCTTGCTGCTTGCTGTGCTGTTGATATTTGTTGCTGCTGCTATATGTTTCGCTGGAGTGTCTTCTGTTTTCTAGGGGCCGCCGCAGCTACAGCTAGAATTTCGTACGCAGCAGCGCCGTAGCTCTGTCGCTTTTCGCGGCCACTACCGCTGCTACTACAGCTGCTGTTGTGCGTATTGCTTGAAGCTCCTATGGTCCAGGCAGAACAATTTTTCCTAAGGGGGTACAGGGTTTTTCTCCTTCATTTTTGAGAATTGACACATGAAACAAAGTGCTCCCGAATCGCGCGGCCGAGAGGAACCCAAAACCGGTCTTAAAAATAAAATCCATGAACAATGGCCATTTTTCGAAAAAAATGAGTTTTTTTTTTTTTTTTACCTCAAAAACGGCAAAGATATGACCCAAAACGACGCCCAATGAATGCTGGAGTTGTCGAGAAGACACTCTTTATAACCAGGTATACATACAAAGCAGTAGTGCATATATTACGTGCGAACACACTGCAGAAACTGAATCACTGCTACATCGCAACAAGACTGTGGCACTCTAACTTCAAGTGTTATAGTGTTTGAAAAAAACAAATGAGCGCGCCATTTTTTACAACCGCTTTTCTCGGCCCACAGAGTTTTCTTTGAAAAAATAAAAAACATGGTCCTGGGTCCAGGTCCAATTCATCCGAATCCGAGAAGTTTTTCTACATTCATCGTTTGAATTTCGCGCTAATATCTCCACAGCTGGAGCCGGAAAAATACGGTTTTTCACCCATATCTCGCTTCACAATAGAAAACAAAAAGAAATGTCAACTCAGATTTTTTCCCCTTGACGAGATACGTTCAAATCCGGTGTAAAACTAAAATGACGACCACCGTGTCGACCTTCAAAATATTAACCAGTGTTTGTCGGAAAAGCGGAATACTCCGACCCAACGACGAAAAAAACACATCTGATACGATGGTTCGATCCGCTTGAAAGAGAGCTTTCCGGCACTATATTTTTTGTCTTGTGAAAATAAGTGACCACCTCAAAACAACTCAATATCTGAATGTCGAAATTTAGGAAAAATTGTTCTGCCTGGACTATACGACTACCGATAAGGTACCACCCGTACCGAGAGGTTTATAAAACATTTTTGAGTATATCTGCCCTCGTGTCTCGTGTGGACATCATTCATTATTAAATATAGTCATCATCCATGCCCCATGCATCGCATTTTGGTTTCTAGTTTCGCCGCCGTGCCCCCTGTCCCTTTCTGATCGTATGGTACGAGTACGGCATGGAGAGTTTGCGAAGTCAGTTCACGATAACTTACCCGCAAACACAACCATCAATAAAACGATACGGGAAGGAATTTCACAATTTTTGGTCTTGAGTAACGAATCTTCAAGGAAACATTATACGCAAACACTCTTTTTTTTTTCTTTTTTTTTTGTCCATCCCATTTATTATCTTCGCACTTCCGTCTTTCTCCCTCCCTGGTCGTAACTCAGATCCGGGGTCAATAAGTAGGCTCCGCTCCCTCCTCCCCCACCACGGTTCTTGCTTTGCATTTTTATCGCGAGCAGATTTCAGCACTTTCTTCCCTCGTCAACTCTCGTCGAATTTTGCTTACCCACGCTACGTATAATATGCGCTCTCGACAGTCGGTGTCATTTGAGAATAAAAACCTCCATGGGGAGAATCGAACCCTCGACATCCGGCCCAAAAGGCTTCGTGGCTACCAGTTAGACCACCGGGGCGACCGGCTTCTGTTATTGTTGTATTCTTCGTATCGTACACAACAGCAGGAGTCACCCTCAACCATAATCTCGAAAAACTGGTAAACTCCAAACTCCCCTCTTGATACTTGATACAGCAGAATGTGTTCGAGCGATGTCATGATATAATACCTTTGGCATATATGATATATACGGCGGTAGATGTCTGAATAAATGAAAACAATCCATTGTATCGTACGAATATGAATTTTATTTCTGTACGACAAAACCTTGTATAGCACACCCAAAAAGTTGTGTTGTGCATTTCAACATTTTTCATACCACTCTGTCCCGAAATGTAAGCACGTTTTTATTGAATATTAAACTATAAAATGTGCTTATATTTCGGGACAGAGCGGTACCTACACGAACGAACCGGAGGTTGACATTTCAAGTGTCCTGTTGCCTGTTGCGCACTCGGTGAAACAAGGCGAGATACCAATACACCGACAAGCCGACGTATTACACCTCCCTCCGTCAATCTATTTTTCTTTTGGGGGGGGGGGGGGGGGGGGCGATGACGCGATGGCAGCGAAAAAAACTGTCATCAGTAATCAAAGATGTCAGGACCAGGACGCGTCACTTTTACCCCCTATGACCGACGGCGTCAAGGCGTAAAACCCGGGGACAGGGAGTGAAAATCCCCGTCTTCGAGAAATCTCTGGCCACTGCTGGCCATAGTGTATATTGAAAACCTATACATGGTATATTTTATATTTTGCTGTGCTGGTGCTCTGGTGCTGACACGAAGCAGCACAAAACACAAAACGAGTGAAAACAAAATAGGGGTTTCCACACATAAAATGGGATGTTTGGTCCAGCGGGGGTAGGAGACAATGCGTCTATTTAGAGGAATGGAAACGCCTTGACGGACGCCCGTGACTGACTGACTGACTGCTTGACGGTTACCCGTCTATCTACTGACATGTTTGCCCCCGACACGCAAGAGAACGAAGGAGCGAAACGAGTATGTACCAGGTATATACTTCGAAGTATATACTATCTACGCTCGTACTCGTCTTGAACGAGTATACGAGTAATAATAACAATTGCCAGTAGTGGACAAACCATGATAGTACGTCTTCCTAAGGTAGCTATTAAGGCACTCTGGTTGGCCAAGGGTATGTTTTACGCGGCGCAATCAACTTGGAGTCTTTCCCAGCCACAGCATCCCGAGCAAACCAAGAGTCTTTCCAAGCTCACCATCCACGCCGGCCGAGTCAATCTAGAGTCTGACCAAGCACAGCATCCCAGCACTGACCACTGGCATAGGGCTCGGGTTAAGGTTAGGGTTCGGGTCGGAGGGTCGGTTTTAGGCGTCAAGCACAAAACCCCCGTAAAGATCTACTATCAAGGTCTGTCCACCCCTCACAATTGCATATCCCCAATAACTGTCCGACCGTCCAGTCCGTTGCGACCCGAAACGTTCTGTAGAAACAAGAAACCCACCACGTACCGCGGGCAAGCAACACCGATTACTCGTATATAGCCCAAATGACTATAGTTAGTTCTATATACATACCAGGAATATACGTAGTACGCGAGAGTACGAGTAGATGCACTTGATTTTTACACTGGGCGACCCACCTTCTTTTTCCGGCCGCTCTTGAGCCTGGGGCTGTAGATGCACTGATTCCGGACGCCGGTCTGATGGGGACAGGACGACGAAATCGAGGGGGGGGGGGAAACATCAGCATCGACCTGCATCAACAACTCACATAATACTACGGTACGATATGTTTTGGCACACAGGATAGCCTTAAAAGGTCGGTTTGCATAATTTTCCTGTTTTTTTTCATCCTAAAAAGAAGAATTCAGTGTTGAGGATTACTGATTGTTTGACCTCTTGTTCCCTTTTTCCTGATTTGGGAAATATTCCCTGCCTTTTCCTGTTTGTTCCTGGTTTTTCTCCCAAGAAAAAGAGGAAAATCCAAGGAAAAAAAGGTGAGATGCGTACTCGATAAAAAAAACGGCCCAAATTTGATACGAGTTCCCTTTCGTTTCTCCTATAGATATGAACACCTATGTATCATATAATATATTAGGTACCGGTGTATTCTCCTATTAGCCCCTGGAATGTTCTCAGGGGGGGGGGGGGCTGCTTGATTTGCTTTGCGTTGCAACTTCGCGATGTGTCGGCGTCATCTGGAGGTGCACTTCAATAGTGGGCGAGGTACACTTCAATAGCGGGCGAGCAGCTGAAAAACCTCCAAGACCAGTTTGATTTTAGATGTTAGTCGGCTGCTATTAATGACTTTCATGTGTATGTTGATACTATTCATACTACTGCTGTACCGGTAGTTAGATACAGTAGTTTTAGTGATGGGGGTCGGACACATGATATATAGTATCGGAAAGTTCTGATAAAGCGGAGATCGTATCGGTCATCAAATTGGAAATTAAAGTGTCCCGACATCCGACAATAACGCCGTTTTCCAAGAGGGGAGGGGATGTCGCTCTACTATCCCCCCCCACCCCCTGTTGAGAAAGCAATTATGTCTGGGTTACGTTATTTCTTTACGACGAGCGGTGTTTAAGCTGTATAGGCGTAAGGGATTGATCTGGGCCGCCGAAACTACGTAACGCTTCATGTCCGAGCGAGTGTATCATTCTTGCATGTTATGCTGTCGTATTTATATTTATTTTCTTCCATCCTATTTATTATCTTCGCACTTCTGTTTCTCTCCCTCGCTAGTCGTAACTCAAATCCGGCATCACAAAGTAGCCTTCTCTCCCTCCTCCCCCACTACGGTCCTTGCCTTGATTTTTATCGCGCAGAGGGTTCAACCTTCCCAACGCACGTCGATTTTCATCGAATTTTGCTAACTCAAGCTCTCGCGCTTTCCGCTGGTCAAGATATTTTTCTGCGAGAAAGATACAGGGTAGTGTCCATACTATATTACCTATTACCTGGTATTAACAGTAGTACATTATGGAAATAGACGCCACGACACGTGCGACACGCCGATCATGATATGCTACTTGCGCTGCTGCGTGGTCACACTACGATATTCACAGATGACAATCTTGTCTTCTCTTCGCGGTAAACAATAATTTCAGTGACTGCTGTACTCTCACGCTGCTGCTATTAACGTTGAACCTGGATCGACTCGTACTGTGGTAGTTTACGTAAGGTTTGTGGTGCTACTGCTGGATAGACCGTGGTCCCCGTCTACGTTAGACTCGTGTGCTACTGCTGCTACCACTGCTGCTGCTGCTGAACGACGGAACATCGTTCAACAAGAAAGAGGGGGACTCAAAAACGACCACACATCGGTAAAATTATTATGCTATTAATAGGCATTTGACAACGTCCCTGTGTTTGTTTGCCTTATTTTAGGTTGTTCAGCTGGCGTAAAACCTGCTCGTTCGGGCGAGAACTTCCTCAGACGCCCCCCCCAAAATAAAACGATGCTGATTCTAAAGAGGTAGGGTTTTGTAGCAAAACTGAAAGGCGTTCTTCCCCCGACGGTGAGAGATTATTTTCGGCTTCGGCTACGGAACGGCGGTTATGGGCCATGAGCCATGAGGTCATAGCCCATCGAACAGAACGGCGACCACGACCCCGCCCTGGCACTTTAACCCTAACCTGACTATAAATAGAGGCATGTATGGTTGGTGTGCCAGGTGGTCGTTGTGCTTGGAAAGGCTCTATTAGCTGTTGGGGCAACAAATCTAAGGATGTTGTCGCCTGAACGGGCAGATCTACGTAATAGGCGAGATCTTTGTTGTAGTATCCCCGCCGGAGATCTAGTGATTTACTTAATGTTGCGGACAATTGGTGGGGAAAACAAAAGCACCTTTCAGCTACTATACGTACGTTATAGTTGAAGTCACGTCCGCGGCGGTCGTTTGCTTGGTTTCTTGTTCATACCGGGGGTAACAAATACAAATACCTTCACTTTCATGTTCTGCTCCTAATAACGCTGTATTTTCGTACCTGTTATGTACTGCTGTTATACTGCTGTTACATATCATTTGTACCTGGTACATATCATACATATATACGTATCCCAAACTTCTAGGACTACCTCGTCAGCCGCACTTTATGATCGACAGCAAGTGACACGTAAAGCGTCCCCGTTATCTATGCTGTACTCCATACACTCCCAGGCCCTTCATACGAAAGAGTGCCACAAAAAAAACTCAGCCTGAGATTTCTGGGGCGACATACGAATTTCGGGGAGCGCCTCTTTGTAAAACGCGGGTTACAAATACCTGTAACATTTTGTAACACCTAGCTGGAAATGCCGAAAGGCACCCCACCCCCTATAAACCTTACCCCGAATAATGCCCTCGGATAGCTGCATAGGGCACAGCAATCCTCAGATTTAGTACCACACGTCAGCTGTATGTTCGACCGAACGAGTTGTTGGTACTCAAGTTGGAATCTGCAGCTATGCTCTACTAAAGATGGAAAAGAAGAAGAGAAGACCGTAGCGATCTGAGGGCATTATTCGGCGTTACGGGGAAGGGTAGGGGGTAGAAGTGGTGTATATACGGTTAGGGTTGGGGTTAGGGGGTTTCTCTCGGCTTTTTCACCTAGGGGTTACGAATAGGCGTCCCCGAATTTCGGGAGCAGTTACGCTGAAGGTAGTGTGGAACGCACCCGTTCTCGAAACAAGAAATCTAGCCTTGGGGCCAATATCTCGGTTTCTCATGAGAGGCGTGGCGTCTGGGCCCTATGGGCTATGACAGTAAAAAAAAGGATTGGGGTGTAACTTGTGCTTGAAAAGTATTTTTTTGGCTCACGATGCGTCCCAGTTTTCCAAAACAAAACAGCGGCATTCACCCTTTGGGGACGCGTATATTGTCCACAAAAACACCCTCGAGAGGGCAAGCTGAGAACCATGCCTACACCTCCCATGGAGAGACCACGTGACCTATCTCTAACATTCCGGTGACACAACACCAGAGAGAAGGGTCTGGGCGAAGATTCAACCGAAAAGGACCAAGGGCAAGCTCAAAAAGCGAAAAATGGGCATCCGGGTTCAAACTTGTTCCCGGTTCTTGTACGATATGGTACTTTTGGACCACGCCCTGAGACCTCAGCTATGTGCATGGTCTGCGTTTATCTGCAACGCGTGACGGCCCGTATCACACAGAGCACACAGGAAGAGTCCGTTTGGAAATCGCCGTCGTGTGGGCAGAGAAATCCCGTGCGATGATAAAAGTTGTTTAATTTTTAGCTCAGAGCGAGAGGAATGCACCCAGTCAGTTGTAATTCCAAGTGTTTTTTTTTTCCCAGTTGCATTTTTTTCCCTTCTTGTTTTGGCGCCCAAATGCAATGGAACAACTTTGACTTTTTCACGAGCACTCTGGTGCCCTTGCAGGGGATTTGTACACTGGAGCCGCGATATCGATTATCAAATGGACAATTTTTTATCATCGCACGGGATTTCTCTGCCCACACGACGGCGATTTCCAAACGGACTCTTCCTGTGTGCTCTGTGTGATACGGGCCGTCACGCGTTGCAGATAAACGCAGACCATGCACATAGCTGAGGTCTCAGGGCGTGGTCCAAAAGTACCATATCGTACAAGAACCGGGAACAAGTTCGAACCCGGATGCCCATTTTTCGCTTTTTGAGCTTGCCCTTGGTCCTTTTCGGTTGAATCTTCGCCCAGACCCTTCTCTCTGGTGTTGTGTCACCGGAATGTTAGCGATAGGGCACGTGGTCTCTCCATGGGAGGTGTAGGCATGGTTCTCAGCCTGCCCTCTCGAGGGTGTTTTTGTGGACAATATACGCGTCCCCAAAGGGCGAATGCCGCTGTTTTTTTTTGGAAAACTGGGACGCATCGTGAATGAAATAGACGTAAAAAAAAACGAGTTCTACCCCAATCCTTTTTTTTACTGTCATAGCCCATAGTCTGGGCCATCCTACGAGCATATCCTGGCGGGTTTCCGACTGATATGTAGGCATGCATGCGACATGGATACCTGTTGCTGGGATGTCGCCACATAGAATCATTTCGTCTTATGCTATCTGTGAACCTGGTATGCTTCTGCGAGTCCACTTATCTAGCCGGGTGCGCAGCGAAGCTGGCCCCGGACGCTTGCTGAGTCCAGGGATTAGGTGTGGGGGTGTGGGTGACCGCTTATTTGCGTGCCCCGTAGGGCCGGTGTTGCTACTGCTGTGTCCTTCCTACTTGGATAAGATTTTCAAACGATAGATTCACCGCCCCCGCGTGCTGTACGCACGACAAGTGGAGAGGTGGAGGTACAAGTACATCTTTCTACTACTTTGAAGTACGCGTAGATCGTGCACGCCACATATTATATGTCGTCATACAGCAACAATTGAAAAGCAGTCCTACCACTAACCTATTGCTGCCTCTGCGTAGTTCCCGTAAACAAACAGCAGTCCACATCTCCGACAGATCATGATCTACAGCTGTAGATCATCTAGATCATCATCTAGATACAACCTGCCGTCGTAGTGGAACGCTGTGCAGGATCTGTGTGGTACAGATCCAATTCAGGAACCTTGTACAGAATCACGGAGATTATACGGCTCCCACCGGGCGACATGAGCTAGATCATACAGATCCTACAGATCATACAGATCAGGAACATGTCTGCCCTGAAAGGTCTACGTAAATCATCAAGTGAAAATCTATCATCTTTGTCCGAGGTGCGCAAACATCGGAGGATCGTGACCCACATACATGACATACAGCCGACGTCGTCCTCGTCGTAGAGAGGCGAGAAAACCGTCACGAGACGCTGGCTGGAACTCGCCCCGAGCGAGGAGAGCACGCGACTGCTGCTGCTGCTGCTCAAGCTTCAAGAATATTGTTATTGATACGAGATCATGTTTATCTTATGCGTATACGAAGCAAGGATGACGAGGGTAACGAAGAACGACCAAGACACCCAAAAATTGAAGGCAGAGTACGCACGAGTACAATATAAATGGGGAGGCGAGTATCTACGTATATTTATTATTTTGTACCAAAATTAGAGTTAATTATTTACCAGGTATTTTCTGAATTCGGGAAGACGAATTGTACCGGTATCGTATACTGCTGTACGGCCGGTATCATCAAAACAATAGGCATAGAGTGGGGTGTGCCGGACGTCGTTGTCGTTGCGTCAGGAAGACGTGTGGAGACTGGAGACGTGGAGACTGGTCGTCCACGACGACAACCAAGTGCGATCCCGTATCCCTGCCTGGTGGGGTTTACAGCGTACTACGTACCTGGTATATACAACAACTCAAAATATGAAATACAGAGGGTTGTATCGTACGGACATACCATAGGAAATTGTGGAGTACCAGGGACCCGAGGAGGTTGGTGTACGACTGACCTCCAGCATCAATAAGGGAATTTTACGAAGAGTACGAGGAGTAAGAACGAGCAGCGAGTACACGCAGCAGCACCAGTGCCACGAAACAGAATGCAGAACACAGAATACAGGCAGCAGCACGAAAGGACTATTAATATCATACGAGTATCGTATGATATGTACGAGCTCGTAGTACGTAAAGTCTTCGAGCCTTGTTCCGTGTGATATTATATGAACAGACCAAATACGTTCAGGTCGCGTTCGGTTGCTTCATGCAGTGTGTGTGTGAACTGGAAGCTGGCTCACCTCGATGCACTGGGAGCACGGGTGCTGGCCGTTGCACTTGCGTTTCCTCTGGGAGGCGCAAACAAACCGCCCGACGCCATTGAGAGAGTGCACCGGGAGGAAAGGGGGAGGCACACGACAAGTAAATCGCGGAACAGTTCGTCGGATCGAGGAGGGGCGGAGAGAGCGGGAAGAGGAACATTGATCAAACGTGAAGGATTTTTTTTTTTGTTTCTTGGAGATTCTCTTGTTGCACACACGGACAAAGCGGAAAAAAAAGGGAAATCAAAAATAGAGATGCGCGAACAAACTCCACGTACGACTACATACGAGTAGGTTTGTTGAACTAAACCAATTTTGGTGACGCGGCGTTCAAGCGAGCGGAAGGCAGAAAGCGGCGGGTCGAGAACGGCATGACTCGCAGGGCTTTTCGTGCACCTCACATATGCTCGCTGTTGCACCTCCCAAGTTACAGCACGAAGTGTTGGCGTGGCGACTCTGCAACACCTGTTTGACCTGAACGTTTACCAGGTATCTTGTGTATGCAACTTTTGTGCCTACCCCCGGGGTACATGAAGGGGGGGGTGGGGTAATTTCATCTGGGGACATTTTTGCGCGAGGTGCGCGCCCAAAGGCCACACACCACCGTACGTGCGACGATATGCTCCAACGCGGCGATTGCTTTTGCGGAGCCGGTGTGCCTTCTCGGTGAGGGGGGTGCCGGTCTCACCTTAGTGCACAGATCGCACGCTTTCCTTAGCAGCTGACCCTGCCCCGCCTTACTGCTGTTCTCCTCTTCACTCAAGGTGCGTTTATGCCTCGTCGAATCTGAAGACGTGTGCGCGCTTGTCACAGGAGTAGCGGTAGTAGTAGCAGAGCCAACGCTGCTACTAGTCACACTCCACTCGCGGCCACCCCCAACGACCCTTCGTGGGTCCGTCTCGTGCCCTATCGTCTCCGGGCTATCCCCGCGGGAGGTCAGGCTATGGGCGTCACTGCTGTCGTCGTCGAGGTTGCTCATGCCTTCGTCTGTTGTGGAGCTGGAGTCTCTCCTCAACCCAACAATATCAGCACTTCGTCCTTCCCCACTGGACGATGAAAACGACGCCTCCAGACCCAGACCAGTTTGCCCGCTGCGGTATTCTGCAAAGCTTCCCGCCGCCATACTTTCCAAGCTCGGCTGTACCATCACCGCCAGCAGTGACCGAGAGGATGCCTCGCGGGCCGTTTGGGGGATATATCGAGCCCTCGGTGCCTCAGGAGAAGCGCGGCTCTACCGAGCACAACAAGGTTGAGTGCCCGTCCTTGCTGTGTGCTCTCAAGGAGGTCAAATATAGAAGGCCTCCCGAAAATCGATTCCTGTTGTCTTTATCGCCTGCCCCCTGCCGAGCCGCAAAATTACGAACCCGCACGTTCTACCGAATCGAGAAGGGTGGTAGGGTGACCCGCTGGCGTTCCGAGGTGGTCTCAGCGTGATGGAGTCGTGCGAAGCAGTGTTGCCTCAGCTCAAGCAAGCCCAACTCGATGCCTTGTTTCTAGAAATACTGCCTCGGCGGAACGTCGGTTACTGCTTGTTCGTCGGTATCGATGTATCTCGTATTTTATTTTATTTTTCCCACCACTATCATTTGGAACGATCGAACTAAACCGAACCCCCTGCTGAAAGAAGCAACTTGTGTTGTGATTGTCCCACCCACACAGCACTGCTTCCACAGTCGCGCAACAAGGCAAGAGGAAGAGGACAAACCAGAAGATGGTTGTGTACGCAGGAGTGGAGGGGGGAGGGACGACGTGGAGAGTAGCTCTGGCGGAGGGACACCCTTCAAACATCGTAGAGTCCCAGTCGTTTGTCACGCTGGACGATGCGCAAGAACAGCTAAAGGAGATCAAGGACTGGCTCAGTACCCGCAAGTACGACTGCCTGGGCATCGGCACCTTCGGTCCCATCGACCCCAGAGAGGTGTGCTATCCCTCCCACAGCCTTGTCCTAATCCTTGTGGCCGGTGCGACCTTCGTAGGGTAGACCAACGCGCTCCTTTTCCCTCCGGTCAGCTGCGGCAAATTTGAAGAGGCCTCTTGCAGCGGTTTCTTCTTGTTCAGACATGTGCTGTAGTACTGGGACGAGAGCTCCTGTGTGCCGAGCCTCTGTAAATACGAGGCATGTACCTAGGCGGCGCAGCGTATCTCGTTGGTGTCATGGTGTAAATTATGCTTGCCCCACAGCAGCAGCAGTACAGCTCGAAGGCTCAACCTCTGAGCTCTACTCGTGGCTACGTATTGAGAGCTGTGTCTTCTGCCTTCTTCTGCGATAGGAAGTCGGGTTTGCGCCAACGACTTATAGCTCTTTCTCGCCGCACTCAAGCGGTCCGTTTGCCTTTTTCACTGGATATTAGTATACCTTCGAGTACTCCTGTTTGCTGTACCATACCCGATGAATTTCCTGGTGGTATCCCGATCACCTGGTCCCGATGTGCCGAGAGGATCAATCAGCCATTTTAGCAAATGATGAGAAAATATTATTGCGACCACAGGAGCAGCGGCCGTATCGATATCGTTGTGTGTATGCATCGTAATCACGCCAGAGGGCATCAAGAGCGAACGAGACAGGTACAGGGCACAGCAGTTCTCGTATTAATAGAGATCATGCACAGCGAGAACTCCGGGCACAGAGCACTATTTTTTGTTTCATTATCATGATGAGCGAATGCGAGTTTCTCATTTCGACGCTTGGCTGAAGCCTATTTCCTGAAGCCTACAGTACGTATTATACATACTCCTGATGAAAGAAATGTAACCACAGGTTGTCCGAGTACCTTGGAGTAAAGTCCCGAGTATTGGAGATAAATTACTTCAGGTACTTCGTGTACTCGGAGTATTTCGGGGTTCGATACTCCGTATACTGCTCGTACTCGGAGTATTTCGGGTATGAACACTCTCGATACTGCTTTACTCGGAGTATTTCGGGGTCCAATACTGCGGGTACTCCTTGTACTCTGAGTATTTGGGGCTTCAGTACTGCTCATACTCCAAGTACTCCGAGTATTCAGGCCGCTAATACTCTTATACTCTTAAGTACTCGGAGTACGAAATGTACTCGATACTCGGAGTATACTCGGAGTGTGAGGTACGTTAGGAGCATCTTTGTATCATTTTAAAGACTCGGCCGTCATTCCTCCCAGGTCCTGGGAACATGTGACTGGCGTTTATAGCATTTAAAAATTCACAGATGCTCCCATTACCTCGGAGTATAATTAGAGTATTTTCGAGAAAAAAATACTTCAGGTACTTTGTGTACTCGCAGTATTTCGGTATCCAATACTCTCGATACTCGGAGTACTCCGAGTTATTTAGATGTTTTTACTACGAGTACTGCTTATACTCGAGTATAAGTACTGCTCATACTCCCAGTACTCGGAGTATTTGGGCCTTCAGTACTGCTCATACTCCAAGTACTCCGAGTATTTAGGCCACCAGTACTCTAATACTCTCTGTACTCGGAGTATGAAAAATACTCGATACTCCGAGTATACTCGGAGTATCGAGTATACTCGGACAATCTGTGAAATGTACGACTTCCACCAACAACGCAGGTATACCTTTTTTTGGCTTTTCACGCACGCAAAAAAATATGCCCACACGGTAGGAAATAGAAAGTAGGCGCCCCCTTCGAGCTCGCTGCACCCGGTACTTGCATGAGATGTATCCCGAAGCGTACTCTGGTACCTGGTATCCGACTTTCACAAAATCAACAACACAGACAGATGGACCCTGTCTTACTCACCCCACGGAGTAGTACATTTTGGCGGCGAGACAGCAAGAACAGCTACCGCTATCAATACTATAATATACCTGCCGTCCACCATCTAACAACGCACTCAAGTTGACGACAGTTTCAGATATCCGGCTATGCATGTGCGCAGCGCGAGTTCCTAGGGGCGGGATACGAGTATATATATGTTTTCGCTGGTAATGAGTATATACCTGGTATCATACGAGTCTTGAGTCACGAATCGCGAATCACGAGGCACGAGGACCGCGACGGGTATGCGCGAGGTTGCGCTCGCCAGGTGTCTACTCGTAACGAAATGTTGTATCATACATTCTTCCCAAATTTCAGATCATATATATCGGGAGTACCTCCGCCGTTGCGCGAAGCACCAAGCACGAAGTGAACCCGGGGATTTGGATTTTGGTCGCCCCAAGGAAAACATCGTAGGGGGCGTAGGGGGGGGGGTGTTGCTTTTTGTTGGTCCTTGCCTTGTATCTTGTACAAACAGTTCATTTGCTGTTTTCAACACGCAACTCACAGGGTTACATGATGCTACAGCAGTATCGATATCGGTGAAACGTCAACTTTCGTATCATATTCGTATACGTATGGTATGATATGCACCCAAAGCTCCGGACAAGCGCTTCGGAAAATGGGATGAGGCAAGAGAAGGAAGAGGGCAGCGGATGACGGACGATAAGTTGGACGAGAAGCGCCTCGCCTCTTTCTGGTGGACAGAAAACTTGAAACTTGCTCCCTTCCCTCGGGTCTGCGGTCCTCTCGGCTTCCACCAATGATCCCGCAAAGAGCTAAAACAAAGAGCAAAAACTACGACGATCAGAGCTTCTGCTACGTATATACGTACGTACTGCTGCTGCTGCTGCTGCCTATGATATTTTTATACGGATGAGTGTTGTTTTCGATACAGCAATATTGCCGCGAGAAGGTATATATTTTCCCCGACCCAAACAAGCATCATGAACTAAAACAGCTGTTGTCCCGTCTCTCGGTGTCTGGGCCACCTGTCCGAGACACACACACACACATTTATACAAGGTACCAGATATATACCACTGGGTATACCAGGTACGTATACGTACGTAGATGAAATGTGTACTATCGTACCAAGTTTTATGGGATGAAGGATGAAGTACAGGCGAGCCAGTATCTCCCTTTGACGACGATACATAATAAATATATGCCTTCGTTCCGTGCGCGCCGCCTCCTCCACCGCGCGTTGCCACCTCCTCCGCCACCTGCGCCGCCGCCGCCGCCGCCGAACCGCGAGAGCAGGGAAGCCCTACGTACGGGTTCATCACGTCGACGCCCAAGCCCGGATGGAACATGGTGGACGTGGTCGGGTACCTGTCGGACGGAAGCGTGCCGTGCAAGTTCGACACCGACGTCAACGCCCCCGCTCTCGCCGAGCACATGGTGAGTACCAGCAAGGGTCCCCCAAAAAGGCGGTGGTGTGCCAGAGCAATATGACCGCCTTGTATAGGGAAGCCGCCTTATTCATTCCAGGTTATGAGTGCAATTCCCCAGTCGCGTCACGCGATTTCGACCGCCTTATATCGGGATACCGCCTTACAGTACAGGACACCTAATAAGAAAGCCAGGCTGGTATTTTGAGCAAAATAAGAAATTCGGGAGTCGTCATCTCGAAATTAGTGTAGAAAACACCCTTTCTGGAATAAGAAATCCAGCCTGGACCAGATTTCCTGTTTCTTATTAGGTGTCCTGTACTGTACTCCGACCGCCTTATCGGGGGACCCCCACTGTAAAGGGTAAAGGCATCCACTACGAATCAACCCTTCTGGTGGACCCCGGTATGCCCACCTAAAAATACGATAAAACAGCAATGGGTATTATATACCACCACGACTTATGAGAGGTCTTTCTTTCTTTCTTTCTTTCTTTTTCCATCCCATTTATTATCTTCGCACTTCTGTCTTTCTCCCTCCCTATTAATTGTCGTAACTCAGATCCGGGGTCACAAAGTAGGGTCCCCTCCCTCCTCCCCCACTACGGTTCTTGCTTTGATTTTTATCGCGCAGAGGGTTTTCAGCCTTTCCAACGCTCCGTCGATTATCATAGAGTTTTGCCAACTCACGCTCTCGCGCTTTCCGCTAGTCGAGATATTTTGCGAGAAAAAGTCACTACGAGCATGCACTCGGGGGGGGGCTCGAACTCACGATCTTGATTTTAACAGGCTTCGTGGTTACCTGCTAGCCCACCGGGGCGATAGGTGTGGTACAGCCCAGCAGGGCATTCATTAGCTGTTGCCCTGCTGTTGAGACATTTTTCGCCCCGCAGGCGAGGAAAACATGAATATGTTGCGGGGGGTGTATTTTTCGCCAGAGGTGATAATCGTTGTTTTAGGCACGTTGTTTACACGCTCGCTCGCCGTCGGCGAAAAAAAAACAAAAACCAAAAACGTTTTTTAGGCGTCTTTTAATAAATGCACGTTCTCAAGTTGTTTTCGGGCATATATCCAGGCATATATCGCATTTTTTTTGCCTCCGTCCGCCCTCCGGGGGGCCCCCGGGGGCCCTCCAGGGACCCTCCGCCCCCCCCTGCGAGAAGGACAACACGCTTCGCGCAACAGACGCCGAAGCCCTACGTAATGAATGCCGTGGTGTAGGCGGGTCCAGCCTTTTTCGGCGAGTCTAAACTGCTGTACTAATATGCTCTTAATCGGGTGACGCCACTACGATACTGACTGCTGTATGTTGGTGTCTTCGTCTTGTCGACCTTGTTTCATAGGAAGTGCGCGCAGCATCAAGTTGCAGCAGTGTATTACGGTATCGTAAGATCGTAAGGGTTATCTTGCTGCTTTATCATACGGCAAGTGTTATACGGCGATTTCATCAATGCTACCTGCGCACTATCAAGACAAAGAGCTACGAACTCGTACTGCACTTGCGCCTTGCGCACGCGTGTCGTACGCCTCCACTATTTTGCTATTAATTATTAATAGTGTTGGATGTTGTATCGAAAGGTTCGATATATCGGAATATTGAACTTTCGATATATCGTATTTTGTGCACCACGGGGAGGGTGTAAGCGCTGAGCGATGTCATCTATATAATCGAAGAGATCTCGACGAGAGCTTACCGAAGCCCCCATTTTGTTCGTGTGTTTTTGGAGAAAAATCTTTCGTAGATTCGTACCAGGGTGTTTGTGATCTTGTCATTTAAGCATTACACGGTACCAGGTATGTATATATCATGTTGAGCTTTAGTTCAAAGTTTCTCGCACGTTCGTTTTGTGTTGTCGGTACATGGCACTCGCAGCGATCAGACCAGCGCCCTCTTCGCTCTGTTTCCCTAACATGGTATATTTCCATCTGTCCCTCTCTCCCTCTCCCTCTCCCTTCTCCTTTTCCTCCCCCCACTGCTGTAGAGAGCTTTTAAGAAGGTTTTATTCGCCTGTTTTGAGGTCTGTTTTTGCTGGTGTTGGTGCCGCCGCAAGTCGTTGCTTTGCGTACACGCGTTTCCTTTTTTTCCCCCCCCCCCCCCTTCATTTTTGAAAAGTTTGGGCTCAAGGCATCCGCTGGGATGAGGCTCTGAATGAAACCCGAGGGGGTGGGAGGCTCATAAGCCTTAGAAAGGCTCAATCCTCAAGGCCTTGGGCTGGGATGTATTGGTCCTTCGCGTTGATCGGGCGGGCACATCTTGCTTTTCTGATTTCTGTCCTCAGTGGGGCGGGCAAGACTTTTCGCGCTGTGACGGGAGCGTCATTTTGGGGCGATGGCAAAACGTGCTTGTTTCGTCGGGGTAAGGGAGATACTGGAGTTACCGTCCGTCCGTAGCGGGTTGTCGACGTCTGTGAGGGAGGACATACTTTTTATTCGCCAAACATTGGCCGTGGCCCCAAAACTTGCGTACAATAAATAGCTTGCACACAACAAAGAAAAAGAGTCGGGTGTTTTGTGTGTCACTGAGCGGTTTTTCTCATGCGTCTGCGAGTTACAGCTACGTACAGTACGTACATACGTGTACCCGGTATATATTCCGGCCAGAGAGGGGTATCCTCCTGAAGAACCCGACCTGCTGGACTTGAAGCGTTACCTCCATCGTTGTTGATTTTGATGTATTAATAGTAGGCCGTCTTCATTGATACCACGGTACGCACGCACTAAGTACACCGCTAGCCTTACTACGTGTGCGTGGTGTGTGCAAGTTAAGTGTGTGCATAAACATCAAACATGCGACGGGACCTATCCATCAATATGCCACCGTCCTCTCGCAACTCGTCACCTAATTACGAGACTTTTCCTTCCATGGTGTTCACTCTGAGATCACTCGACCGCCCGCGAGGCAGTAAGGGGGTGGGGTGGGAGGCTGTTGCGACCAGGGATCCGGTTGCTGTTCGTACTCGTACATACGAGTCGTTGGTGTTGTGTCTGTCTGTGGTAACATATTTGTTTACGCTCGTTGTTCTTCTGAAATGTCACGTGTGAAATAACACCCTCCGACGCTCCCCATTAACGCCTAGATTGGGGCATTTCCCAGAAGAAAACGCTGATATTACTGCACCGCGGGCAGGTGGACCGGTTTTCCCATTGAGATTGTACGCCTGCCCTGCGCCTTAGGCTGAGTCTGCTGTGAAGTGACTCGTGGGGATGTGCCTGCCCACTACGATACACGCACGTATATTCGAGTCGGCGTGGACTCGAGTGACAGGTCTGGGGGCGCGAAGCGCGCTCGCTACGACGCGCTGTCAGATTAGTAGGTGCGCATGCCTCATCACGAAGATCGTCTCGCATTACCGATTTTTTCGTGGAGGCGTGTTCATTACCACCAAGTAAGGCCATTCGTTGCTTGTGACCGACCAGGTGATTTACACTGTTGTTGCTTGTGAGCCACAACAGCTGTCTCCTTCGGGTCCAAAAACTATATTCAGGCACTTATCGGCTATTTCGCAAGCGCGCCTCTCCCTCCGAGAGGCGTCGGCGCGCGCTATTGCTACCAAAAGCAAAGACAGATAGCGTGGCCCCGCTCGCCAAAACATCAAAAAAATCAATCGGGACGAGACATGCGCCGAACGCTCCGCTCCCTGCATGTCCCTCTGAGCAAAAAGTAAAGAAAAAAAAAACAGAACGGCCTGCCGTTCCTAGCGGTTCAATTTGACGCTTCTTAGTGATCAAGTGCGTCGCGGCGGCGGCGGCGGCGGCTTGAGCCGCAACGCAAGACAGGTCGCTTGAAAGAAAACACAGCAGAATCAACAACACCAGCAGCGGCAGCAGCAGCCGTATCAGCAGAAGCAGCAACAGCCGTATCAGCAGCAGCAGCAGCAGCAGCAGCAGCAGCAGCAGCAGAAGCAGAAGCAGTCGTCTCGTCAGCTTTGAAACATGAACCAACAGCGGGGGGGGGGAACGGTTTGCAGCCACGGTACAGCAGCCCTAGCGCTTATTCGTTCCTCCATGCCCTCGCTGGCTGACAAGTCCAGCGACACTCCCACCGCCCTCCACGCCCAGGTTCCGCCAGTCCTACTGATACTGAGGCGGTCTGAAGTTCAAGTGGCCGTCCACTACGAGCACCGCCGTTTGCTGCGTTTCGTTGTCGCGCTCCACTTGACGCTTCACCGCCCCCCCTCGCCCCCCCGCGTCGGCGAAAACAAACATCAATAACGAACGACGCGAGACTACGACAACATGTCAACCCCGATCCCCAATCACGACAAGAGGAGGAGGGGGAGGAGGAGGAGGANCGGAGCACCGTTCCTACTCCCTAATAGAGACACCTCCAACATTGGGCGCTCATTACGTTTTGTTTTCCATTATTACAAGAAACCTTTCGCTAATCCTATATATCCCCTTCTGTTCCGCCGCCTGTGGCCACCATCTATTCCTCAAGATAAAGTCGATCGTATTTCGCTACTTACTAATGTTAGTCCAAACTTCTCTCATATTCGCGCAATCTTCGTCTATTTTCCTCATTCCTGACTCCTCAACACTCCCGATTCCTCCTTCTTCACATTCACGTTCTCCCACTAGTGTGACGCCTCTCTCACTACTCTATTGCTATTGGGCCACAAGGGCACATCTGTGCATCTATTCCTTCCTCCTCCGGCTATGGTATACCTCTTTCTTCTTTTCGCGTGATCCAGCCCGTCTCCTACGAAACGAACCCTCAATCCCTTGCACTGTGACAGGGACGAAGGGCATAGGCGAAGGTAGCGACAGAGGCTGTGATGGGAGGAGGGGGATGCGGGGGGGGGGGTACTCATTTGTTGCTTGCCTTAGTCATTTGACCATTGACCACGCATCCCTTTCGAGACGGAGCACCGTTCCTACTCCTAATAGAGACACCTCCAACAGTTGGGCGCTCATTACGTTGTTCCATATACTACAAGAAACCTTTTTGCTAATCTTATCCCCTTCCTGCTTCGCCGCCTGTGGCCACCATCTATCTCCTAAGATAGCGATCGTTTTCTCGCTACTATTTAGTGTACCAAACTGCTCCATGTCACACTCGTCTATTTTCCCATCTCCYTCCTCTAGCACATCCCTTTCCTCCTTGTACCTTTCACATTCTCCCACTATGATGAATTCTACTCTCTATGGCTTTGCCACAAGGGCACATCTGTGCATCTACTTCCTCCTCCTCCCGGCTACTGGTATACCTCTTCTTCTTTCTGGCAGGTCCAGGTCCCCTACACGAAATCGCAGTTTCAGCTTTTTCGCGAAGTCCATTGGGCCGTGCAGATACCTTTTCATTCCTATTCCTTCTCTCAACCCCCCGTATATCTCTAAGTGTTCTTCCCCTTCCACCTTCTTTCTTAGTGCTAGCCTTTCCCTTCTTTCTATCCTTTCTTTTACTTCTGTCTTGTATCCGCTAAATTTATCTATAGGCCAGCGATCTCTTTTTTGGTTTCCTATATCCTTCCATACTTTCTCGACTACGCTATCCCACCTTATTCCAGCTCGCCCTTTGGTTACTTTCTCCCATACAGCTTTATCGGCTATGGCTGGCAACCTCTTATTTGGCATGTTCTTTACTTTATATTGCCATTTCAACTTACGCACGTCTCTATTTGTCTATAAGTGGGTACATTCCCAGTTCTGCTCTCAATACTGTATTACTCGTCGTACTTGAGCATCCTAGTACTTTTTTAGCTGCTGTCATCTGTACTGTTTCCAGCTGTTTTACGAGCTTCGCGTTCCCTTCCCATACTTCTCCTGCATATTCTAGCTTTGGTACAATCACATTCATCAGTATACATCTCTTAATTCTAGTGACAAGGTGCGAGTCTGTTAGGACTGCTTCCATCTTGCCTACGTGTGCCTTACCCTTGCCTATTATTTTATTTATGTGTGCATCCCAAGAGCAATCTTTGAGATTTCTACGCCAAGGTACGTATACTGGTCTACGATCGGTAATTCATCTTCTCCCCACTTCCACTTACAAGTTACCGGACTCTCCTTATCTTCGTTACATACAATTATGCGCACTTTTTTACGTTCCCGTCACTCTCCACTTCCTGGTGTACTCTATTGCCTTCTCTATTTGTTTCTGCAGTCCTTCGGGTGTTTCTGATATGCAAACGAAATCATCAGCAAACATCAATCCCGACACCGTATCTTCCCCACCGGGGGGGGGGGGGGTGTACTCATGTGGGGCGGGTGAAGAAGTGCTCGTTTTGCAAATTGCCTAGAGGTGCGCTCAACACAAGAAAAAACATACTGAGTTCCACTCAGTCCATTGTATTTTCCCCTGAACGGCATGTTTTTCAACCTTCTGACGCTATTCTACGGGTAATTCCACGTAAAGTACGTAGGAGGACTGGATTTTGTTTTATTAATGTTCATACTCGTATTCGTTTGTCGAAGACGACCCAAGTCGCAAAACACCACGTATTAGACCTCCTTTAACGGTCGCACTCGTACGACATGATACGATGCTTCGAAAGTACCAGGCATGTATATATATATATATATATCAGTATAGTTGTATGTACCTCGTCCAACCGCATGGGCATGGTGCAGATGAAGGGCTTCACCCGGGTGGTGCTCTGGTAGTTCGACGCGCGGAATCTCCTGCGGACGTTCTTGTCGTCGAGCACCTGCACCTCAAACGTGAAGTACTTCTTCAGGTTCTTGAGGATCATCACCAGGAAGGGGAGCTTGATCCCCAGGGTCTTGCTGGCGTCCGCCGGGCAGGTGATGAAGGTCGTCGACACGTTGGTGCCCACGATCTCGAGGACGGAGGACTGGATGTCCTGGTCCGTGATCCGCTTGATGTGCCCGTTGCGCACTTTCTTGTCCCATATCTGCAGGGGCTTCGACCTGAGGCAAAAAGCAGTATATGTATAACGACAGCGCACGGCAGTAGTTAGAAGTCATGTGGTGTGGGCTGAACGGAGCGGAGGCAAGCTTCGTTGTCGTCCTCTCGACGTGGGCGAACGAAAGCACTCCTAAAGACCCCTGCATTCAGGCTACATGTGTTAATGCGATACGATAAACAGCACAGTTCATACGCATACTTCGTGCTGTTGTTGTGGTGGTGTCTTACTTGGGTTAGTGTGACCTGGCGGGTGCGCCGTGCTGGGACAATTCGGCAGCGTTTTGCGTGGTTCAGGGGGAGGGCGGGGGTGTACTCGATATTCATCCATGACCGTAGTCGTATGACCATAGACCCTCGCATCCCTACAATGCCGGGACGGAGCATGTCGGGTTTTCACCGATCAGGCAGACATTGCTAGCACCAAGCGCGAAGCGCCGTGAGGTGTTCGGCGAGTCGCATGAAGGGTGAGCTGCATCCTACTAAGAACCGCTTGTGAGGCGGATTTGCACCTGGATGACAGCTTCAATGAGTTAATCACGCAGGGGGGGGGGGGGAACTTCATTTTCATGCATGGCCGTAGTCGTATGACCATAGACCGGGGGGGGGGGGCACAATGGGCGAATAGCGCCATCTCGCGCCGCGCCGTCTCTCCCCCGCAAAGCATGGCAAGAGCGAGCCCAAACGCGGTGCAATTTCGGAAATGAGAATACATTACTATGCAAATACTCATGGCATATGTTACACGCATGCTTCATACTGCTGTTGTTGTCCGTGAGCAAGCTGAGCGAAAGCACGCCTCGCTGACTTCTATTACTGTAGTAATAAAATATTCATGGAGTAGTATGTACAGGCAGCGTGCTCCGCCCCGCCCAGTACGTTGAGAGAAGAGCGGATACTTACACACGATTTTACGCCACGCACAGCTAGGCGTGCTATGGCAAAGGGCATGACCAGGGACCGCCCAGAAGCGACCTCCAAGCAATGGCGACTGGTGCTGGAACGGCATCCATATACGTAGTAGCTTACAGTTCAGAAGCTCGACGCATGAAAGAAGATACACGTGCCGTAGTAACGACAAATTCACCACACAAGCCTTAGTTTCAGGATGGAAGAGGATACATCTTGGAACGACATTCCACCATTAGAGCATATTGGCTGAGATTGCTGCACCCATCGAGGGGTCGTGTTAGAATTAGGGGCCGTGTTAGAATTAGGTTCCTGTATGCAGTACAGTACTCGAGGTAGCTCATTATATCGAAGCTCTACAACAGAGTCTATGGCAAGGGCAAGTCGTACCGTATGTGTAACGTGAGTATCTTCTGACTCGAACAGCCCTGCAAAAAAAATCGGTCCGATCAACCAATTGAAACGAATTTGCGGTTCGACAAAATAGCGGCTGTACTGCAGGTGAACTTGGATGACACGGTTGCCAGCCGAATACATGGCAGCGGCTAGAAATCGATCGAAGAGTGTAAAGGCATAAGGAAGCTTGACTGTGAGACCTACAAGTCGAACAGAGACGAAAGTCGGTCTTAGTGATCTGGCGATATTGAGTGGAAAAGTCGTCACTCAACGGATAAAAGTTACTCTACGTAGGGATATCATTTTACCATCGCCTTGAGAACGATTTTGGATGTTTCTCTTTTTCTCCCTTGTGTCTTCTTTCTTGCTTTTTGCCTTGTTTCTCCCTTTGTTTCCTTTCCCCTCCACCGTCCTACGTCGGTGTCTTCCTCTTCTTCGTGTTGCTTCGCCCGTGCAGCAGGTATCTGTTACTCTTGGGTACGTATATAAGCTTTTCTTCTACTCGTAGGGGCGCTTCTGTTTCCTTGCGTCGTTTGTATTCTGTTTCATGTCATAATTCGTGTTTATTGTCTTTTTGTTCTTATTTTTTTGTTTGGCTCGTTTCGTTGTGTTCTCGTACCCGGTACCCGGTACGTTGGCATTTCACTTGCTTTACCCATTCATTTGCGTGTAGTTTGTTTTGGTTCTCTGTCTCACAGTCTGTGACTACATAATTTGTATCTCTAGGATTAGGAATCAGGACAGACACTGGGTGCACTGATGTAGTTGAGTTGGGTAGAAAGAGCGTTTAATGTGAAGACAACACACACTGCTGTGCCGGGTTAAAATTGAAAATATGTGCTCGCTGACAAGCTGAAAAATGTTACTCGCGACCACCGGGGCAGGCAGCCGGGTGACCCGAAGGCGTCGGGGCTTCGCCCGAGGGAGGGGGAAAGGGCCTTTAATATTTTGCAGCGGAGGCCCAGCCTGGCGGGCTTCTTGTTTTTTGGTAAATCAGCCTGTTTCTTATTACAGCCTGTTTCTTATTACTGCTGTACGTAGGTGTCCTGTACTGCTGTACAACAAATGGCACCCCCGCCCCGACTTTTGAAAAAACATACAAGTACCTGTGGTATTGAAGGCTTTCGGGTCCAACTAATAGGTATCTCGGACGCACACACGCACACCCACCAACACACGCCCAACCCGGTCCTGCAAGCACACGGCCAACGCAATCCCCACGCTCCCAACGCAGTCCCGCCGATAAACTCCTATAGAACGCAGTCCCGTCGATAAACTCCTATAGAACGCAGTCCCAGGAACGGCATATAATATGAGTACCAGTACCAAACGCGCAGTCCCACAAACACAATCCAATTGAATGCCAAATGTAGTCGAACAAAATAAACTCCACACGCTCGACACGCAGTCCCACAAGCAGACTCTAGAAAACGCAGTCTCAGCAACACACTCCCAACGCAGTCCCACCGACACAAGCAGTAGTAGTCCCACCGACACACATGATGAGAGGCACAACAACACGTTTGCTGGTGGTGTGGCTCTTGCACACCCCTCTTCGTGCCAGAGTCCAGACTCGAGACACAACAGCAGGAGTATCCTGAATATCACTATGGGTGGATATATAAGGACTGTTTAGGTATTAATTTGAAGATCCAACGACTCTTATATTTACGTCTACAAAGGTAATATTATGGTTTCATATCGTACTGGTATTGGTATCACACATATCATACTGCTGCTGTAACCAGGTACGTACACGACAGCAGTGTAGCACGAGCACTGGGTACTGGGTGTACAGTTGGATCACTATTGGGTACTCTCGAACGAGCTTACCTTAGCCCAAGGAATAGCCGCAAAAGGCAGCTAAGCAAGGTACGCGTGCACTCTCTTACTCGTACTCGTACGACGTACCTGTATATAGGTGTTGTGTGTTTCCATTCTGCGGCGTATCATATTCCAACACTGCAAGGAGAGGGATCCCGGCACCAGCATCTCACACACAGCCTGCCTATCTACGATGCAGTCAACGAACGCAGCATGGCACTCACCCTATGCTGTACAGGATAGAGAGGAAGCCGGACTGGAACGTGTTCCGGAACATGGCCTCCCAGCTCTAGGACACCCACCCCAAGCGCGGCACCCCGGCAGCAGTGAGAGCAAATCAAGCCAAGCCCACCCCCCTGCTGGATGCACTAATTTTTGCTAACAAAATCGTTGCCTCGGTTGGGTGCAACTTATATCAGATATCTCCCACTCGCAGCCAAGCGCCTGCGATCCCGTCAGGACGGTCTGGGCAAATATAACTCGCAGCCAGACGTGATGCACAGCTCGTTGACGCAAGGAGAGTGCCCCTTGAGCCCTGTGCGCGTCTGTGGGAGCTGGTCTCCGGTCCTCTCTGTTTGATTGTTCTCGTCTAGAACTGGGTCGTCGTCGTCCAACTTTTGTTTTTGTTTTCATGAAACCGTTTTGCGGCGTTCTTCACACAGGGTCTCGGGGACACAGAAAAACAAAAACAAAAAATCCGCCGCCAAAAGCAAAAACCACCAACTGCAAGCCGGCGGGAATATGGATACTATCCTTGCGTCAGGATCTCTGGCGGCACGGAAAACCCTTTACTACACTGCTGTAATCGCATTTCGGCGGTGGGTGGTATGCGCCTTTCACACCAAAGAACAAAGAATACTCGTATGACACACACCACAAAATCGGGCAAGACTCATCACAGCAGCAGAAGATATTATGCTGTGCAGCAAACTGTCTGGTTTGCTTTGATGCATGTATTATTGTACACTTCGAAGGAAGCGCCTGAACAGGCCTGAAGGTTGTTCCAGGAAGAGGAGAGGCAGTGTGTCCGAAAGTAACTCACAAGAAAAAGTCAGCCTTAAAATTTGAAAATATATGAAAGCTCTCAGCGTATGATACGTGTATAGTAACAGTATCATCGTACCGAACACGAAGAAAGGTTTGAGAAAGTTGACCCCTTCCGGCCCCACTGCCACTCACTATCATCATTAGACCGCTTGGCAGCAGTAGAAAATTTACAGCGAGCGCGGCGGCAGTCGTACTCGTAGTACGTCTTCTCGGGGACCGAAATAAGAATGTATTCGCAACATAAAAGCAATTGCGAAAGAAAGTGTGTTTTCACGCGCGCCCAGAATAATAAAGTCAGCCGAAGCCCATCTTAGGTTTCTTGTGAGAGGGCCGTCACTGCTGTATGACATCACGATCTACAGCAGCAGTAAGTAGCCTGCCGATAGGAGAAGATGTTGTGCAGGATCTGTATACAGTAATACTGACTGTACCCGTGAAATGTGCGTGTATACAGTACACAGCGCAGCGGTGAAGTAATCGGTTCAGCGTGGAGGCAGGAATAATAATGCTACCACCCCCGGTGCAAAGTATAGAAGTCATCATGCTTTTCGCAAGCGTTCAAAGCGATGAAGCGATGCTGCTGTGTATCCAGGTGGTGGGTCGTCGAGAAAACTTGACGATTTGCACAGACAGACACCGGCCACGCAACTCCGCGCATAGTACGGACCCACGACCCAGGCATATATTATGTTCAAGGATCATGCAGATTGCATGGTTCACACACGGTAGCATGAGCTAGATCATACAGATCATTCAGATCATACAGATCATAAAGATCATACAGATTATACAAATCACACAGATCATACAGATCCTCTTCCCTGAAAGATCTACAGGTCAAAATCGATCATCTCTGTCCGAGGTGTGTGAAAGGCAGCAGCAGGCGGCGGTCTCGTCGATTATTTGAGGTCGCAGGACATCTGGATAAGGTACGTAAGAGTACAAGCTCTTGAGGCGAAAAAAAAAACTGGCAAATATCATACCAGTACGTAGTGGTGAAATTATGGCGAAAGAGGCAAGAGACCCTAACTAAACTGTTGTATCTTCAAATATTTAGGTAGGTATCGTGCGACTACTACTACTGTAGACGCCCTGGCCTTTTGCTTTGGTTAAAAAATGGTTGACAGCCGTGCCTTCGGTAAAAGGCGTAAAGCGCCAACACCACATGCTATGGGATCATACTTCTCCTAACGTCGGGTCCGTTTTACGACTCTACTCAGCTCATCCACTCAGCGCATCACGAAGATATGCATACATATACATACACAGATTGCATACACATGCTTTCTGTGCCCTTCCTTCCTCCTTCCTTCCTTCGACCGAATGGAGGTCAAAAACGAGCCCATTTCTCGAGGTACACACAAACTCCTTGCGAAGAACCGCACCCACGTTGCGGGGACAAAATACTTGGAACTAGAACGGGAAAATTCTTGGAAAATTATTGCAGTAGGAAAAGGGATACGATAAACCCTCTTTTTTCCCGTCCACATCTCCTCGCCCATCATCAATCACCAGGTCCATCCGAGATCCGAC